>JAJONZ010035897.1:0-28596 GCA_029582445.1 Solanum paucissectum | reverse complement strand
ATAATCATCCATCAGAACTGTGTTGCGAAGCCATTTGTCTTTCCAAAATCTGATATGAAGTCCATTCCCCACTGTGAAGTGCTTATGCTGAGAAAATTTCTCCCATAGCTTGCATATGTGTTTCCAGACTCCGACCCCATAAGGTGCTTTTGAAAGACTGGTGCACCAATGACTCTGTATCCCATGCTTTGCACTGACCACATCCTTCCATAAAACATGTTCCTCCTGTGTGTATCTCCATAACCATTTCATAAGTATACACTTATTATGCAGCGCCAAATCCTTGATCCCTAACCCCCCCTGTAGTTTAGGAAGAAGGACTTTTGGCCATTCCACCAGAAGTCTTGGAAAGACTAAAAATTATTCTAGTTAATTGAAAAAGTCAACAAAAGAAAGTGAAGAGAAACTTCTACTTCAATTCTAGTTTCGATAATGGCTCTTCAAGCCAAATAAGTTGTTGACGTTGAATTTTGGCATGAATGCCTCAACGATGGCTACTTTGGGGTAAAGTGCCTGCGAGACATCTTTTCTGGTGAATCAATTTTATAAGTCTAATTTTGGAGAAGAATTTTAGATTTTTTGTTATTAAAAAAGTAGTATTTGTAATGATAAAAATGAAGTTGCAATTTTGATATGATGTGGATAGTGATGTGTTATCAACATCATCGTGATTGAGAGACACCCAGGATTAGAGCGGTTTAGAATAACATATTTTAATAACTTTAAGTCTTCAGTTGGAAAAGTCATAAATAGAAGTGTCCATGTGACAATATGAGTCAAGTACAAGGGTCTTCCAGGTCATTTCACCGTTAAGAAGAGCCGTTCCTTTGCATTATAGCAACACTAGAGAGAAAACTGACCAGAAATGGCCTAAGGATATAGGGAAGGTGAACAAGTGTAATCTAATTCTATATGAGAAAGAACAAGTGTAATCTGATTCTATATGAGAAAGAACACGTGTATTTTGGTTCTATATGAGAAAGAACAAGTGTTTATGGATTTCAGTTACTTATCTTTGGCACTTTGTGAGATGCATTTAATTTTTTTTTCCTTTGGAAATTTCACTTGGTCAAATATAAATACACAACTTCTCTATCAAAAGTATTCTGTCATTTTCTTTTTGCAATTTGAAGACAAAATGTTGGGGTCTTGAGTCGGTATGATAATTCAATTATGATTGTTCATTTTTGTAACCGTGGTGTCTAGTCCAGCTTGCACACATCTCAACTAATTCCACGAGATAGGCAAAAACAGATGGAAAGAAATAATTTGTTTTGTCTTAGCTTGGATTTGAACCCGCGACTTCATGATTCTTAACCTACTTCATTGATCACTAAGTCACACTCTTGGGTGCTTTTATCATGAATTATAAGTGCACTTGTTGCTTCAATCTTGAATTATATTTCTCAAAATATATTTTTGTCATGAATTCTTCTTGTTAAAAGATTAGTGCACTATATTTAGTTTGTGCAAATGTATCACAAATGAAGAATATGAAATATGATTAATTATTAAAAGATTTTGGCAGAAGAACTTCACCATATATAGATTATCATCGGAAACAAGAAAAGGTTAATTATTTAAAGGTTTTGGTTGAAGAACTTCACCATATATCGATCATCATATTTTGAGAAAAGGGTAACCTTGTATTCACATCAAAAGATTCATCATCCAAAAAATGATGAATTGGAAACTTACATCCCACATGGGGTATTCTTTACAAGTTTCCTATAAAATCAACTAATTCTACTATCTCCCCTATCAGATTTTGTTTACACCAAAAAAACAAAAGGCTTATACAATTCATTCTAATTTTCTGTAAGTTAGTTTTTTGTCCATCAAAGCACCTTGAGTTCCTTTCTTTCCAAAGAGTCCACCATATGCATGCTGGGATAGTTCTCCACCAGAATTCTTTTCTTCCTCTGTTGCCAATACCTTTCCAACTGCTTAGGAGTTCCATTGTCGTGTTAGGCATCACCCACTTAACTCCTAACAAACATAAAAACATGTTCCATAGGCTCAATGCTGCCTCACAGTGAAGGAATAGATGATCATTGATTTCTTCTTCCTGCGCACACATGACACATCTTGAGCAAATCTGCCAGCCCCTTTTCTGTAAAGCCTGCGCAAGAAACTTCAGGGTTAGGGAGAAAAAAAAAGAGAAGATACGGTTTTTCTTCTCAAAATAAAAGAAAAGATGCATCTAAATACAAATTTGATTTCTTTAGAAAACTATTTTCTGTAAATTATTTGCCATTTGAACTGTGTGATTTTCAACTGCACGTCACACTTTTCAAATAATTCTGATGTATATGTGCTTGACAATGAGTTCATTGGATAGTCTGTTGGAATGAGAGGGTTTCAGGGTCACTCGGTACAGTAGTTTTTCACTGGGAATACAGTAGCATGTTGAATGGGTTGGAAAAATGTATTAGTCTGCTGAAAGAATGTCTTCTAGTATTTGCAATACCTGTAAATATATTCAATCAGACTCCTTGTAGGTAGGTGAGAGTGACAACAGAAAGCATCATTTAGTGAAATGGTCGGTAGTCACGAAAGACGAAAAAGATGGTGGTACCGTAGTTAGAAATTTTAAAATACAGAAGAAAAGTTTATTATACAAATAGTGTCGGACGTTTAATGATGGAAAAGAACTGGGGAAGAAAGTTCTGATTGTAAAATATGGGATGGAAATGGAATCTCCCTTTTAGATAAATCTGGTGAAGTTTCCTTGTGGAGTAGCTATAATGGAAGCAAAAAAAAATTGCTGGGATGAATTTAATTCACATACAAGCTTAAAAGTTGGAAATAGAAGAAAGATCAGATTTGGTTGGTTAATTAGTAAATACTGCCTTAGGGGGACATTTTTCCATGTGGATGGAATCTTCTTTCCAGAACAATTTTCAATGAGTAGGAGATTGGGAATGTGAGCTGCTTCGTACAAAAAGTGAGTTGGTGTAAAAGAGGTGTGGCAGCTGATTTTGTTGATATCCATTTACTTTCGGATTATGGTCTGAGCCTAAGTTGCTCGGACTCTTCACTTTAGGTGCCGCACCGGTGTCGACATGACATGGGTGTGGGTGTGGGGTCCGTGTCCGATTTGGTCAACCAATTTTGGGTACTTTGACCAAAATCGATGGGGAAAGTCTGGAAAGTTTTAATGATTTCTATAATCAATACAAAAGCTAAGATGAATTTGAAGAAAATGGAATACCTTTTGTATAGAAATTTCAATGTCACTCCTTTTTCTTTAATCTCCTTCCAGGATTCTCGTCAAGTTCTCCACAAAAAATCTCATATTTTAGGTTTTATAATAACTTTAGATATTTTAATTATTTTTAGGCGAATCTCACACCCGTATTCTTACATGGATCCATATCCCCGAATCTTAAAAATTAGATCATGAAGGATCCGACCTCTAGATCCGCACCCGTATCGGACACCCGCACACGAGTCCGAGCAACTTAGGTCTGAGCTAGGTCTAACAGAGAATTATTGTCCTCTAAATCTCTTGGAAAGTCTGTTTGAATGAGCTCCATCAGGATTTATATCTCAGTTTGACCTATGACTAGGTAGTTTCTTGAAGTTAAATGTTTCTAATTCTAGAGCTTAACTGATTTGGCTTTGATCCATTACGATCACTTGCATCATTACGTTGCTCTCACCTTTCTTTTCATGCATGCTTACTCAATTAATATTTCAGTTTGCGGTTCATTATGTCTGGTTTCTTTATTATGATTTGGACAACCTCAGTAGGCGTTTAATATCTATTTTGTTAACTTACCTTTCAAACTGAATCTTCCTTCCAAGGTGGAGACATCTAAATCTATCTCGAGGAATTTAATAAAACCAAGTCGCATATATGATGTCTAAAAGTATGCTTTGATTTCCTCATTCAACAATGCATAATCAGGTATTATGATTTTTGCATGGTGTAAGGCAGTGATAATCTATTTTCCCTGTTTCTAATTGACAACAGAAAAGTTTGAGGATCTTTAAGAAGCAGTGACAAGAGATATAGGTTAACTTACTGTATAGCTCGTTGTTTTGTCGTAATTGTCTTTTCCCCTGATTTATGTAGTGATTATCACTTTTTTATATGCACGGTCCTCTTGTCCCAATGTGCACAGCTTATGTGGTTACTTTCAGATAAAGGATATCTGCATTTTTAGACTGTTCGGAACTACCATTTTCCATGATCAGTTTCCAAAGCAAATCAAACATGATCAAGAAGAGTCCCACAACTTTCTCTTATTACTGCAGTAATGCATCTTGGTGCTGGTTGTCTTAGACCTTCTATGAAGCAAAGTTGAAGGGTTATTTTGCCATTATTGCATTTCTTAAAGCAAGGGCAACCGTAAGTAACGGATATACAAAATAATATGAAGTTCCCAAGACTAGATTGATCTACTACTTCCATCAGATTCAATTGTTTTGACATGCCAAACTTATGCAAAGCTTCTTCTTATTGTCAATTGTCCTGACCTGCTAATAAGAAGGCAAAACTATCAGCCTGGCGCCTTTAGTAAAAGTCATAAGACATAGATTGCCTGAGTTTTAACAAAGCACAATATGTCGTACTAGTTAACTAAACATACTTTCTTGTATTAAATTTATACTTTTTGGGATCTGCCCGTTCCTACAAACTGCTGATTTTTCGTGGTGAAGTGCAAGCCTTTGCCTTTCTTGTAACCTTTCCATGACCATGAGATCTGTGTATTCAGCGGGTGTCTGTGATTGAAATGATTTGTGTTATATTTTTGGATCCGCAAGTAATGTCATCTCTAGTTCATTACTCCAAATTGCAACAGCAATAGCTTAGTTGATTTGTTGGTAACTTAGTGTTTATGCTAATTTTTCTTCATATTAGGTGTAAGGCTACAAAAAATGGTGCTAGTAGCAGGAAGGTGAGCTCAGATACACCAGCGGCACACTGCAAAGAGGAGAAAAGGAAAAAGATATCATGCGTATGTTATCACTCTCTGAAGTTCGATTTTAATACTCCTTCATGGGATGATTCACATTTCCATATGCATCATCTCAAATTCTCAGTCATCTCACCTTAGCATTTAAATTTTTGAATTTTTTTCCCCCCAAGGCCTAGCTCGAGTGGCAAAAGGTGGAGGATTTGTGGCTTAGGTCACAGGTTCAAGCCCCACACCATGCAAAGCGAATCCCAGTATTTAAGTGAAGAAGGGTAGAGAGGCGGACCCATTATCCACTGAATTTATAAGGCTGTGATTGGTCCAAAGGGCGGGGCACAAACAAATTTCTCGGTTGTCAAAAAAAATGTATTTAGAATTTTTTTACTTTTTGCATTTCTATAAATCAGTGTTTTTTTGGTGCAATGTCATGTTGCAATTTAAAAGTTCCTAAGGAGCTAGTAGCAGATATGAATCTTAGTTATTAAACATGAGATGCATGACCAAGCTAAACATAGTAAAAGCGTTTAAGAAGAATCGTAAATCATGAACATGGTCAATGCGTCTTAATATCATTATGGAAGCATCGTAAGAATATTGAAAATAACTTAATTCATTTTGTGGGATATTAGCTTTAACCTACAATAGACCAAGCGAGCTATACATGGTATTCGATGTAACTTTCACATTGAGAAGGGAGAGTCTACTTGCCAAGCTAGAACTATGTATCATATCATGTGTTAAATGTGGATTCACTAGAAAGGCCAAGGCAATCCTACAGGGGCACATAGTTTGGAACTAGAAGTTGCTACTACAGACTATCCTATTTGAGCCTCCACCTCGAAGTTCTCCGGTGCTAAGTTAAATCCCAACGGAATAATCATTTTCAGAAACATATCATCATCTATGAAAAAACACAATTAAGTTACTAATTCAAGCTAAAAATATCAAAGAATAGCTCCTTAAATCTTGAATCAAGTCTAAGTGAGAAAACCTTTCACTAAGCCATGATCCCTATATGTGAGAAATCCTTTCACAATTTCATTGATGCCAATCTTGTAACAACCTAGATCATAAAATATTCCTATTCATAAATCATGCATAAGTTCATGAAAACATCATTCATAGCTTCATCGCTTCTTCATAAATTCATGTCAATAAGGGTTCATAACCAAAATCATGATCAATGCATGAGTTCACATGAAATTAATTGAAAAACATGTAATCTTGTCTAAATCATCAAAATAAAATCACAATCAATCAATTGAATTCATAGAAATAGAATGCAAGAGGAATTAAATGAAAACCTAATCAATTGAATTGAAATTTGACTTGGAGAATTGAGAAACCACGGGGCTCAATGGGTGAATGAAATCCATTGATAAAGCCCTACATACCTTGATCTTGAAGCCCTAAGCAATTGATGAAGAAAGAAGACTAAAACTTGAAGAACACTAGCTTCTTCTTCCTTGATCTAGCGAGAGAAAACTTGAGAGGAATTGAAGATTGTGGGAGAATGATTTGGGAATGAGTAATTTTAAGGGTAAAATCAATTATAGGAACTAATTTATAAGCAAAACGACGTAGTATAAGAATTAGGGGTATAGGAAAATACCAAAACACCTTTTAAAAAAGTTGTCGGACTAATCCTACGGTTGCGACCTACGGTCCGTAGGAATTTCTACAGATCGTACTGGTCAACCTTAGACCAAGTAACGGAGCCTAAAATCTCATCCAACTTTGACAAGTCCTTTCTACGACCCGTAAGACTTCCTATGGTCCGTAGACCCAAATTGTAGAACTCAATTTTCACTTCAAAACTTCACTAAGTCTAGAACACTTCTGTGAGACTTTTTACGGTCCGTACTACATTCGACAGACCGTCCTGGTCAATCGTAGAATGGGTTACTGGGCTTGATTTCCAAAAACTCAGCTTGGGTTTCTATGGTTCACTTCCTATGGCCCATATGACTTCCTACACGGTATGTAGGTCGAACTCGTAGACCACTTGTCTCAATTGATTTATGCAAATTTCTCCTTAATTCTGTAACACCTCGGATTCAAATAGATGAGAAATTATAGCTTTTCAGGATCTGGTTCCAGTACCAACGGAGCTACCGATAGTCCGTGGTCTGAGACACGGTCCGTAGGTAGGCCCGTGGTTGGCCAGTCCAAGCTTTCCAAAAATATCAAATTTCAGTACTTACATACGGTTCACCAGGACAGTTCGTTGTCCCATGCACGAGTCGTAAATAGGTTTCGTAGGTGAGTCCTAGACTTAGAGAAATTTTAGAATCAAAAGTTGCGACCCACGACTGAGGTGTACGGTTCGTAGGTTGACCCACAGACTATACATGGGTCCGTTGTTGGGGGTCCAAATCCAGTGGTCTCCGATCTCATCCACGACCGACCAGGACGGTCCATGGTTTGACCATTGGTGAGGTCGACAATTATTTTTAAGAAGGACTTTTGGGTCTTTTTCTAATTATTCTGACTCAATACTATGTCGTTTTACCTTCTATTAGAGTCTCTATATAAACGTTTTAACCCCAAAATATCCTAATTCAATTTATTCTCTCAAATTCCTAAAAGAAGAACAATTACATCCTCCCAAATATTTCTCTATCTAGAAGCTTGAAGAAGAAGACTAGGGTTTCAAGTCAAGTCTCTAATTTCACCATTGATTGTAAGCTCTTGGCATTAAGGTATGATAGTATTCACCTATGAAGTCCTTTCCTACATAGGGTTACTAAATCCTCATATTTTCACAAGGTAGAATCTCCAATGGAAGTTAGGGTTTTTATTCAATCTCACGGTTCTTTTCAATCACGGTATTATTGATTGATTTATGTCTTTTTATGCATGAATTGAAGAAATTGCATGTTTCCAAGTTGAATCCCCATGAACCCATGTGAAATCCATGTTTCCTAGAATTGTTCATATGATGAAGCTTTTGAATTATGAAAGATGAGTTTATGAAGATGTGCATGTTCTTATCAAATTGATGAAAATGATTTAAGACTTGCTTTGAGATTGAAGCATCAATGTTGTTGTTGTTGTGAAAGGATTTCTCACATTAAGTATTCATAAAGTTGAAAAATCTTCTTACCTAAAATGAATAAAGACTAAATGAGCTATTCTAATGAAACTTAGCTTGGATTGGTTACTTGATGTGTCCTTCCATGGATAATGAGGCAAGCAACGATTACCCATGACCTCCAATGATAAGACAAATGAAGATTACCCATGTCTCATGAATATTAAGAAAAGTTAAGACTAAGGACTATTCCGTGGGATTTATGGTTAGCACCGAGTGGACAAATGGCGACTACCCATGTCCCATAAACTATGTGCCACCATAGGTTTGTCTAGATAGGCATTCACTAGTGGATCCACGTAAGCTAGAAGTCTCATGGTTCCTACCTTGACAAGTGAGAACGCCTCTTGTCGATGTTGGGTAGATATCATATACCATGTTATTAGCTCATATGGTCTTAGATGTCGGTTAAAGGTAAATCTCCCACAATAATGAACTAAGGCCACTTCAAGAAATATCTCATGAATGTTTAAAGATGTTAAGCTTGCATTGACTATGTCTTTACGAATTGTGTTTCCGAACTCCTTCATCTTTTGAATAAGCTTGGTCATTGCATGTTATTTCAGGAAAGGTCCTTTTTGCACGATTTTCATACTTTTATGCATTGCTATCATACTTGGTACATATTTGTTCTAACACATACTCTTGTCTACATTCTTCCAAATGTACGGTCCTACGCTCTAAATTCGCATCTCCATGGCCAGGGATCTCTTAGTAGATATTGAACATTTGTGAGTCCTCATGGTTCGAGGACCGAGCCCTTATTTCATTATGTCTTTACTTTTCAATATTGTATTTGATGTACAAATTTCGTCCCGATCACTCTTGATGTACTAGATGGCGTTGACACTATGTTAGACTTCCGCTATGTTTTATAAACTCTTATGTTTGAAATTGTCTTTTAAACTCTCTAAATTTTCTATTGTCTTGTATGATGTATGGTAAGTGGCTTGTGTAGGGCCTCTCGGGGTCCTATACGCCATGTCACATCTAGGGCATGCTTTGGGTCGTGACAAACTTGGTATCAGAGCACAAAGTTTAGAAAGGTCCTAGGAAGTTTCATAAGCCACGTCGAATAGAGTCTTGTTCATGAATGTGAAACACGCCACATTTATGAATGAGAGGCTACAAGATGTTTAGGAAATTTCACTTCTTTCGTTACTCTAAAGTCATGCGATAGATTTTTGCCCTATAATGTTTCTCTCCCAATCCTTATCTGATTCTCTATAGGATATGGCCACTCGAAGGGCATATGCTGGAAGGAATACGAGAGAGAATGTGGAACGAGAAGCTCCTCCTCAAGCTCCT
Organism: Solanum paucissectum; assembly: GCA_029582445.1. NCBI lineage: Eukaryota > Viridiplantae > Streptophyta > Magnoliopsida > Solanales > Solanaceae > Solanum > Solanum paucissectum. The sequence goes on along the minus strand of JAJONZ010035897.1, from coordinate 19,269 downwards.
CAAGTTCCGATCGACCCTTTGACCGAACAAGTGAGTAATGCAGAGTTTAGGGCTGCTTTTTACGTGTTGGCTCAAGCCATGACAACTCAAGCCAATATGGAGGTTGTGGTCCCCGTGAACCCAAATGTGGGTACGACGGCAACTAGAGTGAGAGACTTCGCTAGAATGATTCCTCCGGAGTTTCATGGTTCTAAGGTTGAGGAAGATCCTCAAAAGTTTATTAATAAAGTGTATAAGGTGTTGATGATCATGGGAGTGACGCCGGTGGAAAAGACGGAATTGACCGCTTATCAACTGAAGGGGTGTTGCTCAAATATTGTTCAACCAATGGAAAGAAGAGAGGGCAGAAGATGTGGGTCCTCTTGATTGGGAAATGTTTAAGGTTTCTTTCCTTAATAGGTTCTTCCTCATTGAGATAAAAGAGACGAAGGTGCTTGAGTTTATCAACCTTCGTCAAGGATGTATGAGTGTGAAAGAATATGCTTTGAAGTTCACACAATTGTCTCGAGATGCTCCTACTATGATTGTCAATCCTAGGGCAAGAATGAGTAAATTTGTTTCGAGTGTATCCGAAATGGTGGTTAAGGAATGTCGTACCGCTATGCTTATCAATGATATGGACATTTCTCAGCTCATGGTTCATGCTCAACAAATTGAAGAGGAGAAACTCAAGGAAGGTCTAGGGAGGCAAAAAGGGCTAAGATAGGTGATGGTGACTTTTCACATCCAAGGTCTGAGAGACATGGTCGTTCTAAGTTCCAACAATGGTTTTTCGGTCAAGGGTCTCTAATAGAAGGTAAAACGACATAGTATTGGGTTAAAATAATTAGGAGAAGACCCAAAAGTCCTTCTTAAAAATAAATGCCGACCTCACTAACAACCAGACCTAAGTTTGGGACTCACCTACAGACCTACTTACGACTCATGCATGGGACAACAGACCATCCTGGTGAAGCGTATGTAAGTACTGAAATTTGACATTTATGGAAAACTTGGACTGGCCAACCACGGGCCTACCTACGGACTGTGTGTCAGACCACAAACCATCGGTGACTTCGTTGGTACTGGCACCACATCCTGAAAAGTTGTAATTTCTCATCTTTTTGAATCTTAGGTGTTACATTATCTCCCCCTTGAGAATATTTGTCCTCGAATGAGATTCAAGACATTATAAGGAGGGTAGGAACTTAACCTAACAGCCCAACATGAATGCAATCATATAAATGCACAAATTCGAGGTGGAAATATCAACTCCAAGCTAAAGTATGTTCAAAACATCATCCCATGAAGTCTATATGCAGCTCATATTCAAATGCACATAAACATGAAGAAATCAATCAAGTTAACTTATTTTCTCAAAATTTAAGCTTTTCATGAACATGCATAAATGAGGAAATCGTGGGTACATCTAAGACACATGACACCAAAGAGTAAACCATGAAGAACTAAATACCTCAAACTAAGGTAGGGACAGAAGGAAAAAGATGAGGATAATGGGACATCATATCGACCTCGGCCTCCCAAGTAGCACCCTCAACTAACTGATTCCTCCAAAGAACCTTTACGAAAGCAACTTTTTTGTTTCTCAACTTCTTAACTTGTCGGTATAAAATCTCAACCGGAACTTCATCATAAGAAAGATTCTCCTTAACTCCCAAACCTTCTAAGAGAACTATAAATGTTGGATCTTCAACACATTTCTTCAACAAGGATACATGGAAAAATGGATGCATTGATGCCAAATCATTAGGTAAATCAAGTTCATTAGCAACTTTGTCAATGCGCTTCAAAATTTGATATGGGCCCACATATCGGGGACTAAGCTTCCCTTTCATCCCAAATCTCATTACACCCTTTATGGGTGAGATATTCAAGTAGACTCAATCATTATATCAAAATCAAGATCTCTCATTCTAACATTGACATAGGACTTTTGTCGACTATGAGCCGTTTTCAATTTCTCTATAGGCCAAACTTTCTCCATAACTTCATGTACCAATTCGGGATATCCAAGCGACGTCACCCATTTAATACCAACCTATATGAGATCTACACCTCCTACCATATAGAGCTCTAAATGGAGTCATTCCAATGCTTGACAAATGATCATCCCAATTACCCTTGAAATCAATTACACATGCTCTCATTATATCCTTCATTGTTTGGATTGTACGTTCCGCCTGCCCATCGGTTTGTGGATGAAATGCCCTACTAAGCTTAACATGAGTACCATGACCCTTTTGGAAAGATTTCCAAAACTGAGAAGTGAATTGGGTACCACGATCGATTGAAGATAATGGATAAGGGAACTCCATGCAACCAAATCATTTCCCTCAATACTCACACCATTTTAACGCCTATTTCCGCATTTACAAGCCCTTTTTTAAGAATCTCCCAAATTCCCTGATTTTTCGTGTGTATTCGCCAATGAATATGGCGCCCAGAGAACCCAAATTTTTTTTCTTAAAAAACTTTATGAGTACCTCCGTAATGAGTTGGGGAATCTTCACGTATACTCACACCATTTTTGAACGCCCATTTCTGCATTTACAAGCCCTTTTTTTAAGAATCACTCAAATTTCCCAATTTTTCGTGTGTTAAATTAGCCCATGAATTTGACCCCCGGAGCACCTGAATTTTTTTTTCTCAAAAAACTTTATGAGGATCTCCGTAATGAGTTGGGTAACCTTCACGTATACTCACACCATTTTTAATGTCCATTTCCGTATTAACAAGCCTTTTTTAAGAATCTCCCAAATTCCCTGATTTTTCCTGTGTACTATCCCATGGATCTGGCGCCCAGAGCACCCAAAAGTTTTTTCTCAAAAAATATTATGAGGACCTCTGTAATGAGTTGGGCAACCTTCACATATAATCACACCATTTTTAACGTCATTTCCGCATTTACAAGCCCTTTTTTAAGAATCTCCCGAATTTCCTGATTTTTTGTGTGTACTAGCCCATGATCAGGCGCCCGGAGCACCCGAAATGTTTTAATCAAAAAACTTTATGAGGACCTCCGTAATGAGTTGGGAACCTTCACGTATACTCACACCATTTTTTAACACCCATTTCCGCATTACAAGCCCTTTTTAAGAATCAACCAAGTTCCCCAATTTTTCGTGTGTATTAGTCCATGGAACTGGCACCCGGATCACCATATTTTTTTCTCAAAAAACTTTATGAGGACTTTCGTAATGAGTTGGGGAACCTTCACGTATACTCACTCCATTTTTTAACTCCCATTTCCGCATTTACAAGCCCGTTTTAAAGAATAACCCACATTCCCCAATTTTTCGTGTGTATAATACCCAATGGATCTGGTGCCTAGAGCACTCAATTTTTTTTCTCAAAAACTTGATGAGGACCTCCGTAATGAGTTAGGGAACCTTCACATATACTCACACCATTTTTAACGCCCATTTCCGTATTTACAAGCCCTTTTTTAAGAATCACTCAAATTCCCTGATTTTTCGTGCGTACTAGCCCATGGATCTGGCGCCCATAGCACCTAATTTTTTTTCTCAAATAACTTTATAACGACTTTCGTAATGAGTTAGGGAACCTTCACGTACTCACACCATTTTTTTAAAGCACATTTCCGCATTTACAAGCCCTTTTTTAAGAATCGCCCAAATTCCCCAATTTTTCGTGTGTATTAGCCTATGGATCTGGCGCCCAAAACACTTGAAATTTTTTTCTCAAAAAACTTTCTGAGGACCTCTGTAATGATTTGGGGAACCTTCACGTATACTAACACAATTTTTTAACGACCATTTCCGCATTTACAAGCCCTTTTTTAAGAATCGTCTAAATTTCTCGATTTTTTTGTGTGTTAGCCCATGGATTTGGCGCTTGGAGCACCGAATTTTTTTTCTCTCAAAAAACTGTATGAGGACATCCGTAATGAGTTGGGGAACCTTCACATATGTTCACACCATTTTTAACGCCCATTTCCGCATTTACAAACCCTTTTTTAAGAATATCCCAAATTTCCCTATTTTTCTTGTGTACTAGCCCATGGATTTGGAGCCCGGAGCACTCGATTTTTTTTTTCTCAAAAAACTTTATGAGGACCTTTGTAATGAGTAGGGGAACCTTCACGTATATTCACACCATTTTTTAAACGTCCATTTCCACATTTACAAGCTCTATTTTAAGAATCACCTGAATTCCCTGATTTTTTGTGAGTAATGCCCATGGATCTGGCGCCTAGAGCACCTGAAATGGTTTTCTCAAAAAACTTTATTAGGACCTTCGTAATGAGTTGGAGAATCTTCACGTATACTCATACCAATTTTTTAACGAACATTTTCGCATTTACAAGCCTTTTTTTAAGAATTGCCCGAATTCTTTGATTTTTCGTGTGCATAACCCGAAATTATTTTCTCAATTTTTTTTTATGAGGACCTCTGTAATGAGTTGGGGAACCTTCACGTATACTCACACCATTTTTAAAGCTTATTTCTGTATTTACAAGCCTTTTTTAAAGAATAGCCCGAATTTCCTAATTTTTTTGTGTGTATTAAGCCCATTGATCTGGCGCCCGAAGCACCTAGAATTTTTTTTCTCAAAAAATATTACGAGGACCTCCGTCATGAGTTGGAGAACCTTCACGTATACTCACACCATTTTTAGCCCCCATTTTCGCATTTACAAGCCCTTTTTAAGAATAGCCCGTGGATCTGGCGCTCGGAGCATCCGTAATTATTTTCTCAAAAAAAATTATGAGGACCTCCGTAATGAGTTGGAAAACCTTCACGTATACTCACATTATTTTTCTAACTCTTATTTCGTATTTACAACCCCTTTTTCAAGTATCACCCAAATTCTCCAATTTTCCGTGCTTTGCCTATGGATCTGGCGCACGGAGCACCCCATTTTTTTCTTAAAAAACTTTATGAGGACCTCCGCAATGAGTTGGGGAACCTTTACATATACTCACACTATTTTTTGAACGCCTATTTCCACATTTACAAGTAATTTTTAAGAATCGCTCGAATTCTCCATTTTTCTTGTTTATTAGCCCATGGATCTGGCGCCCGGAGCACCTTAATTTTTTTTCTCAAATTTTTTTATGAGGAACTCTGTAATGAGTGGGGAACCCTCACATATACTCACACTATTTTTTAACGCTCATTTCTGCATTTACAAGTCATTTTTTAAGAATAGTCCAAATTCCTTGATTTTTCGTGAGTATTAGCTCGTTGATCTAGCACCCAGAGCACCCAATTTTGTTTTCTCAAAAAACTTTATGAGGACCTCTGTAATGAGTTGGTAAACCTTCATGTCTACTCAAACCATTGTTTTAACACCCATTTTCACATTTATAAACCTTTTTTTATGAAACGCCCAAATTTCTCGATTTTTCGTGGTTAGCCTATGGATCTGGCGTCCAGAGCACCCGCAATTTTTTTCTCAAAAAACTTTATGAGGACCTTCATAATGAGTTGGGGAACCTTAACGTATAGTCACACCATTTTTGAATGCCCATTTTCGCATTTACAAGCCCTTAGTTAAAAATCAAATAAATTTCCTGATTTTTTGTGTGTGCCCATGGATCTGGCGTCCGGAGCACCCGAATTTTTCTTTTCTGAAAAATTTTATGAGGACCTTCATAATGAGTTGAGGAACCGTCGCGTATACTCACACCATTTTTTAATTCTCATTTTCGCATTTCCAAGCCTTTTTTAAGAATCTCCCAAATTCCTTGATTTTTTTATGAATAGATCTGGCGCCCTGAGCACCCGAAAGTTTTTTCTCAAAAAACTTTATGAGGACCTCAGTAATGAGTTGGGGAACCTTTACGTATACTCACACCTTTTTTTTAAAAGCCCATTTCCGCATTTAGAAGCCCTTTTTTAAGAATTGCCCAAATTTTCTAATTTTTCACGTGTATTAGCCCATGGATCAGGCGTTCAGAGCACCCAATTTTTTTTTCTCAAAAACATTTATGAGGACCTCCGTAATTAGTTGGGGAACCCTCATGTATACTCACCCTTTTTGATGCCTTTTTCCGCATTTATAAGCCCTTCGTTAAGAATTGCTTAAATTTTCTGATTTTTCGAATGTATTAGCCCATTGATCTGGCGCCCGGAGCACCTTAAAAAATTTTCTCAAAAAACTTTATAAGGACCTCCGTAATGAGTTGGGAAACCTTCACGTATACTGACTTCATTTTTAATGCCCATTTCCGCATTTACAAGCCCTTTTTTAAGAATCACCCAAATTCTCCATTTTTTCGTGTGTATAAGCCCCTGGATCTAGCGCTCGGAGCACCCAAATTTTTTTTCTCAAAATTTTTTATGAGGAGCTCTGTAATGAGTTGGGGAACCTTCACGTATACTTTCACCATTTTTAACGCCATTTCCGCATTTACAATCCCTTTTTTAAGAATCGCCCAAATTTCCCGATTTTTTCGTGTGTATTAGCCCATGGATCTGGCGCTTGGAGCACCCAAAATTTGTTTCTCAAAAAACTTTATGAGGACCAACGTAATGAGTTGGGGAACCTTCACGTATACTCACACCATTTTTTGTGCTCATTTCCTCATTTACAAGCCCTTTTTAAGAATCGCCTAGATTCACCAATTTTTCGTTTGTATTAGCCCATGGATCTAGCGCCCGCAATACTTGGAATTTTTATCTCAAATAACTTTATCAGGACCTCTGTAATGAGTTGAAGAACCTTCACGTATACTCACATCATTTTTTAACACCCATTTCCGCATTTAGAAGCCCTTTTTTAAGAATCGCCAAAATTTTCCAATTTTTCGGGTGTATTAGCTCATGGAGCTGGCGCCGGGAGCACCTGGATTTTTTTTATCAAAAAACTTTATAAGGACCTCCGTAATGAGTTGGGGAACCTGCACGTATACTTTCACCATTTTTAACGCCCATTTCCACATTTACAATCCTTTTTTTAAGAATCGTCCAAATACCCTGATTTTTCGTATGTATAAGCCCATAGATCTGGCGGTCGGAGCACTCAATTTTTTTTCTCAAATAAATTAATGAGGAACTCCGTAATGAGTTGGAGAACCTTTACGAATACTCACACTATTTTTTTTAACGCCCATTTCCACATTTACAATCCTTTTTTTAAGAATCGCCCAAATTTCCTGATTTTTTGTGTGTATTAGCCTATGGATCTAGAGCAAGGAGCACCCAAAATTTTTTATCAAAAAAATTATGAGGACCTCCGTAATAAGTTGGGGAACCTTCACGTATTCCCACATCTTTTTTTAATGCCCATTTTCGCATTTACAAGCCCTTAGTTAAGAATAGCCCAAATACGCCAATTTTTCATTTGTATTAGCCCCTGGATCTGGCGCCCGGAGCACCCAAATTTTTTTTTTCAAAAAAATTTATGAGTACCATAGTAATGAGTTAGGTAACCTTCACGTATACTCACACCATTTTTTTAACACCCATTTCCGCATTTACTAGTCCTCTTTTAAGAATCGCCCAAATTCCCTGATTTTTCGTGTGTATTAGCTCATGGATCTGGCGCCCGTAGCACCCAAAAAAAATTCTCAAACGTTATGAGAACCTTGGTACTGAGTTGGGGAACCTTCACGTATACTCACACAATTTTTTTAACGCCTATTTCTGCATTTATAAGCCCTATTTTAAGAATCGCCCAAATTCTCCGATTTTTCTTTGGGTATTAGCCCATGGATCTGGCACCCAAAGAACCCGATTTTTTATATCTCAAAAAACTTTATGAGAACCTCCGTAATGAGTTTGGGAACCTTCATCTATACTCACATATTTTTTTAATGCTCATTTCCACATTTATAAGCCTTTTTTTGAGAATCTCCCAAATTTCCCAATTTTTTGTGTGTTAATATTAGCCCATGAATTTGGCGCCCGAAGCATTCAAAAAGATTTTCTCAACAAAATTAATGAGAACCTCCATAATAAGTTGGGGAACCTTCACTTATACTCACGCTATTTTTTAACTCTCATTTCTGCATTTACAAATTATTTTTTAAAAATCACCCAAATTTTCCAATTTTTCGTGTGTATTAGCCCATGGATTTGGTGCCCAGAGCATCTGAATTGTTTTTCTCAAAAAACTTTATGAGGACCTCCATAATGAGTTGGGGAACCTTCATGTATACCCACACCATTTTTGAATGTCCATTTCCGCATTTACAATCTCTTTTTTAAGAATCGCCCAAATTCTCCAATTTTTCGTGTGTATTAGCCCATGGATCTTACTCCTGCACCCGAATTATTTTTTTCAAAAACTTTATAAGGACCTACGTAATGAGTCGGGGAACCTTCACGTATACTTACACTATTTTTTAACGCCCATTTCCGCATTTACAAGCCTTTTTAAAAAAATTGCCCAAATTCCCCGATTTTTTCGTGTGTATTAGCCCATGGATATGGCTCCCAAAGAACTTGAAATTTCTTTCTAAAAAAACCTTATGAGGACTACCGTAATGAGTTGGGGAACCTTCGCGTATACTCACAATATTTTCAACGCCTTTTCACATTTACAAGCCCTTTTTCACGAATCACCAAATTCTCCAATTTTTTGTGTGTATTAGCCCATGGATATGGCACCCGGAGCACTTGGATTTTTATCTCAAATAACTTTATGAGGAACTCCGTAATAAGTTGAAGAATCTTCACGTATACTTGCACCATTTCTTAACGCCTATTTCAGCATTTGTATGCCCTTTTTTAAGAATCGACGAATTCCCTGATTTTTCGTGTGTATTAAGCCATTGATCTAGCACCCGGAGAACCAAAATAAAAATTCTCAAAAAACTTTATGAGGACCTCTGTAATAAGTTGAGGAACCTTCACGTATACTTTCAGCATTTTTTTAACACCCATTTCCTCATTTACAAGCTATTTTTTAAGAATCGTCGAATTCCTTGATTTTTCGTGTGTATTAAGCCATTGATCTAGAGCTCGGAGAATCGGAAATTTTTTTCTCAAAAAACTTTATGAGGACCTCTGTAATCAGTTGGGGAACCTTTACGTATACTCACACAATTTTTTAACTCTCATTTACGCATTTACAATCCCCTTTTTAGGAATCGCCCAAATTCTCCGATTTTTTGTGTGTATTAGCCCATGGATCAGGCGCCCGGAGCACCCGAATTTTTTAACCTTAACAACTTTATGAGGACCTACGTAATGAGTTGGGGAACTTTCACGTATACTCACACCTTTGTTTTAACGTCCATTTCTGGATTTACAAGTACTTATTTAAGAATCGCCCAAATTCACCGATTTTTCGTGTGTATTAACCCATGGATCTAGAGCTCGGAGCACCCAAAAAAAATTATTAAAAAAGTTTATGAGGACCTCCATTATAAAGTCAGGAACCTTCACGTATACTGACACCAATTTTTTAAAGCCCATCTCTGTATTTACAATCCCTTTTTTAAGAATCGCCGAACTTTCCCAATTTTTCGTGCATATTAGCCCATGAATCTGGTACTCGGAGCACCCAAAAAAAAATTCTCAAAAAACTTTATGAGGACCTCCGTAATGAGTAGGGGAACCTTCACGTATACTTACACTATTTTTTAACGCTCATTTCCACATTTACAAGCCCTTTTTTAAGAATTGTCCAAATTCTCCAATTTTTCGTGTGTATTAGCCCATGGGTTTGGCGCTCGGAGCACCTGATTTTTTTTATCAAAAAATATTATGAGGACCTCCTTAATGAGTTGGAGAACCTTCACTTATACTCACAACATTTTTTTAACGCCAATTTTTGCATTTACAAGCCCTTTTTAAGAATTTCTCAAATTCTCCAATTTTTCGTGTGTTAATCCCTTGGATATGGCACCCGAAGCACCCAAAATGTTTTTCTCAAAAAACTTTATGACGACCTCCGTAATAAGTTTGGAAACCTTAACGTATACTCGCACCATTTTTTTAAATCCCATTTCCGTATTTACAAGTCCTTTTTTAAGAATCACCCAACTTTCCCGATTTTTCGTGCGTATTATTAGCCCATGGATCTGGCACCCAGAGAACTCAAAAAAAAATTCTCAAAAAACTTTATGAGGACCTCTGTAATGAGTAAGGAAACCTTCATGTATACTCACACCAATTTTTTAACCCCCATTTCCGCATTTGCAAGTCCTTTTTTAAGAATCGCCACAATTCCCTGATTTTTCGTTTGTATATTCCCATGGATATGGCGCCCGGAGCACCCAGAATTTTTTGCTCAAATTTTTTTATGAGGATCTCCGTAATGAGTTGGGGAACCTTCACGTTTACTCACACCATTTTTAACGCCCATTTTCGTATTTACATGCCCTTTTTTAAGAATCGCCCAAAACTCGTAATATTTTGTGTGTACTAGCCCATGGATCTAGCGCCCGGATAAGCCAAAACAAATTTCTCTAAAAATTTATGAGGACCTCCGTAATGAGTTGGGGAACCTTTACATATACCCACATCATTTTTAACTCCCATTTTCGCATTTACAAGACCTTTTTTAAGAATCGCCTTAATTTTCTGATTTTTCGTGTGTATAAGCCCATGGATCAGGATCCTAGAGCACCCAAAAAAAAATTCTTAAAAAATTTATGAGGACCTCTGTAATGAATGGGGGAACCTTCACGTATACTCACACATTTTTTACTCCATTTTCGCATTTACAAGACTTTTTTTAAGATTCACTGAATTTTCTGATTTTTCGTATGTATTAAGCCATTAATCTAGCTCCCGGAGCACTCAAAATTTTATTCTCAAAAAACTTTTTGAGGATCTCCGTAATTAGTTAGGGAACCTTCACGTATACTTTCACCATTTTTTAACGCTTATTTTCGCATTTACAAGCCCTTTTTTAAGAATCGCCTAAGTTTCCTTAATTTTCGTGTGTATTAGCCCATTGATCTGGAGCGCGGAGCACCCAAAAAATTTTTCTCAAAAAAACTTTATAAGGACCTCCATAATGAGTTGGGGAACCTTCACGTATACTCACACCTTTTTTTAACACTCATTTTCAAGTTGACAAGCCATTTTTTAAGAATCGCCAAATTTTCCCCATTTTTAGTGTGTATAAGCCCATTGATCTGGTGGTCAGAGCACTCGAAATTTTTTTATCAAAAAAATTAATGAGGACCTCCGTATTAAGTTGGGGTACCTTCACGTATACTCACACTATTTTTTTAATGCTCATTTCCGTATTTATAAGCTTTTTTTTAAGAATCGTCCAAAACCCTTGATTTTTCGTATGTATTAGCCCATAGATCTAGCGCCCGGATAATCCAAGAAAAAATTCTCAAAAAACTTTATGAGGACCTCCGTAATGAGTTGGGAAGCCTTCATATATACCCATATCATTTTTAATGCTCATTTCTGCATTTACAAACCCTTAGTTAAGTATATCCCAAATTCCCTTACTTTTCGTGTATATTAGCCCATGGATCTACCGCCCGAAGCATCCCAATTTTTTTTGAGGACCTCCGTAATGAGTTGGGGAACATTCATGTACACTCACACCATTTTTTTAACGCCTATTTAAGCATTTACAAGTCCTTTTTTAAGAATCGCCCAAATTCCCTGATTTTTCGTATGTATTAGTCCATGGATCTGGCGCACGTAGCACCTGAATTTTTTTTCTCAAAAACCTTTATGAGGACCAGGGTACCGAGTTGGGGACCTTCATGTGTACTCACACAAATTTTTTAACACTTATTTTCTCATTTACAAGTCCTATTTTAAGAATAGCCCAAATTTCTTGATTTTTCTTGGAAATTAACCCATGGATCTGGCAACCGAATGTTTTTCTCAAAAAACTTTATGAGGACCTCTGTAATGAGTTTGAAAACCTTCATGTATACTCACACCATTTTTAACGCCCATTTCCGCATTTACAAGCCTTTTTTTAAGAATGACCCAATTTCGCGATTTTTCGTGCATATGAGCCCATGGATCGGACACCAGAGCACTCGATTCTCAAAAAACTTTATGAGGACCTCCGTAATGAGTAGCGAAACCTTCAAGTATACTCACACCATTTTTTAACGCTCATTTCCGTATTTACAAGCCCTTTTTTAAAATCTCCCAAATTCCACTATTTTTCGTGTGTATATCCCATGGATCTAGCGCCCGGAGGACCCAAAACAATTTTCTCAAAAAAGTTAATGAGGACCTCCGTAATAAGTTGGAAAACCTTCTCGTATACTGACACCATTTTTTAAAGATCATTTCCGCATTTACAAGCCCTTTTTTAATAATCGCCCAATTTTCCCGATTTTATTTGCGTATTAGCCCATGGATCTGGTACCTGAAGCACCCAAAAAAAAATTCTCAAAAAATTTAATGAGGACCTCCGTAATGAGTTGGGTAACCTTCACGTATACTCACACCATTTTTTTAAAGCCAATTTCCGCATTTACAAGCCATTTTTTAGAGTCACCCAAATTTCTCGATTTTTCATGTGTATCCATAGATCTGACGCCTAAAGATCCCAAAAAAAAAATCTCAAAAAACTTAATTAGGACCTACGTAATGAGTTGGGGAACCTTCACATATACTCACACCATTTTTAATGCCCGTTTCTGCATTTACAAGCCATTTTTTTAAGAATCACTCGAATTCTCTGATTTTTTCGTGTGTATTAGCCCGTTGATCTGGTGCCCGAAGCACCCGGATTTTTTTGTTCTCAAAAATCTTAATGAGGACCTTCGTAATGAATTTGGGAACCTTCATTAATATTCACCCCATTTTTTAAAAGCCCATTTCCGCATTTACACTCCCCTTTTTAAGTATCACCCAAATTCCCTGACTTTTATGTTTATTAGCCCATGGATCTGGCGCCTGGAGCACCCAATTTTTTTTTGTCAAAAAACTTAATGAGGACCTCCGTAATGAGTTGGAGAACCTTCACATATACTCACACCATTTTTAACGCCTATTTTTGCATTTACAAGTCCTTTTTAAGAATCACCCAAATTCATGTATTTTCGTGTGTTAATGCCCATGGATCTTGCGCCTGGAGCACCCGAAATTTCTTTCTCAAAAAATCATGAAGACCTTTGTAATAAGCTGGGGAAACCTTCACGTCACACCATTTTTAACGTCTATTTCTGCATTTACAAGCCCTTTTTTAAGAATTGCCCAATTTCCACAATTTTTCGTGTGTATTAGCCCCATATATCAAGCACCCAGAGCACCCAATTTTTTCTTTTCTCAAAACACTTTATGAGTGCCTCTGTAATGAGTTGGGAAACTTTCGCACTCACACCATATTTTAACTACCATTTCCTTATTTACAAGTCCTTTTTTAAGAATCGCCCATATTCCCCGATTTTTCAAGTTTATTATCCCATGGATGTGGGGCCTGGAGCACCAAAAATATTTTTCTCAAAAAACTTTATGAGGACCTCTGTAACGAATTGGAAAATCCTCACGTATAATCACACCATTGTTTTAACGTCCATTTCCGCTTTTACAAGCCCTTTTCTCAAGTCAGAATTCTCTTATTTTTCGTGTGTATTAGCCCATGGATCTGGCAACCGGAGCGCCCGATATTTTTTTCTCAAAAAACTTTATAAGGACCTCCGTAATGATTTGGGGAACCTTTAGGTATAGTCACACCATTTTTTTAACGCTCATTTCCACATTTACAAGCCTTTTTTTTAAGAATCGTCCAAATTTCCTGATTTTTCATGTGTATTAGCAGATGGATTTGGAGCCCCGAGCACCCGAATTTTTTTCCTCAAAATAATTTATGAGAACCTCTGTAATGAGTTGGGAAACCTTCACGTATACTCACACCATTTTTTAAATCCCATTTCCGCATTTACAAGCCCTTTATTAAGAATCTCCCAAATTTCCCAATTTTTCGTGCGTATGAGCCCATGGATCTGACACCCGGAGCACCCAATTTTTTTTCCGAAAAAACGTTATCAGGACCTCCGTAATGTGTAGCAAAACCTTCACGTATACTCACCCCATTTTTAACGCCAATTTTCGTATTTACAAGCCCTTTTTAAGAATCGATTAAATTTCCCAATTTTTTGTGTATGCCCATGGGTTTGGCGCTTAAAGCACCCGAAGATTTTTTCTCAAAAAACTTTATGAGGACCTCCGTAATGAGTTGGTGAACCTTTAAGTATACTCACACCATTTTTTAACACTCATTTTCGCATTTAAAAGCTCTTTTTTAAGAATCGCCCAAATTCCCCCCTTTTTATGTTTGTCCAATGGATCTAGCGCTCGGAGCACCCAAAAAAAAATTCTCAAAATTTTTTATGAGGACCTCCGTAATGAGTTGGGGAAACTTCACGTATACTCACACCATTTTTTTAACGCCCATTTCCGCGTTTACAAGCCCCTTTTTAAGAATCGCCCAAATTCCTTAATTTTTCGTGTGTATATTTGCCCATGGATCTGGCGCCCGGAGCACCCAAATTTTTTTCTCAAACAAATTTATGAGGACCTACATAATGAGGCGAAAAATCTTCACGTATACTCACACCATTATTTTAACGCCCATTTTCGCATTTACAAGCCCTTTTTTAAGAATCGCCCAAATTCCTCGATTTTTCGTATGTTAACCCATGGATCATGCGCCCGATGCACCCAAAATATTTTTCTCAAAAAACTTTATGAGGACCTCCGTAATAAGTTGGGAAAAATTCACGTATACTCACACCATTTTAATGCTCATTTCCGCATTTATAATCCCTTTTTTAAGAATCACCCAATTTCCCCAATTTTTCGTGCGTATTAGCCCATGGGCCTGGCGCTCGGAGAACCCAAAATATTTTCTCAAAAAGCTTTATGAGGACCTCTGTAATGAGTTGGGGAACCTTCACGTATACTCACACTATTTTTTAATGCTCATTTCCGTATTTACAAGCCCTTTGTTAAGAATCGTCCAAATTTCCTTCTTTTTCATGTGTATTAGCCCATGGATCTGGCGCCCTGAGCACCCAAAAAAAATTTCTCAAAAATATTTATGAGGACCTCTGTAATGAGTTGGGGAACCTTCACGTATACTCACACCATTTTTTTAACTCATATTTCCGCATTTACAAGCTCGATTTTAAGAATCTCCCAAAATCCCGATTGTTCGTGTGTATTAGCCCATGGATGTAGCGCCCGGATTACAATTTTTTTTTTCCAAAAAACTATATGAGGACCTCTGTAACGAGTTAGGGAACCTTCACGTATACCCACTTCATTTTTAACGCCCATTTCCGCATTTACAAGCTCTTAGTTAAGAATAGCCCAAATTTCCTAATTTTTCGTGTCTATTAGCCCATATATCTGGCGCCTGAAGCACCCGAAATTTTTTTTCTCAAAAAAAATTATGAGGACCTCCGAAATGAGTTGGGAACCTTCACGTATACTCACACCAATTTTTTAATGTCAATTTCTGCATTTACAAGTCCTTTTTTATAAATTGCCCAAATTCTCCATTTTTTTCGTGTGTATTAGCCCATGAATCTGGCGCCCGTAGCACCTGAAATATTTTTCTCAAAAAACTTTATGAGGACCTTGATACAAAGGTGTGAAACCTTCACGTATACTCACACAATTTTTTTAACTCTCATTTCCGCATTAACAAGCCCTATTTTAAGAATCAACCAAATTCCCTGATTTTTATTGGGTATTAGCCCATGGATCTTGCATCTAGGACACCCAAAATGTTTTTCTCAAAAATCATTATGAGGACCTCCGTAATGAGTTTGGTAACCTTCATGTATACTCATATTTTTTTAACGCTTGTTTTCACATTTACAAGCTCTTTTTTAAGAATCTCCCAACTTCTCCAATTTTTGTGTGTATTAGACCCTGGATTTGGCGCCCGGAGCACCCAAAATGTTTTTGTCAAAAAAATTTATGAGACCTCCATAATGAGTTGGAGAACCTTAACATATATACTCACACCATTTTTCAATGCCCATTTTCGCATTTACAAGCCATTCTTTATAAATCACTCAAATTTCCTGATTTTTCGCGTGTATTAGCCCATGGATATGGCGCCCGGAAGACCCGAAATATTTTTCTCAAAAAACTTTATGAGGACCTCCGTAATAAGTGGGGGAACCTTCACGTATACTCACACCATTTTTAACGTCCATTTCCGCATTTACAAGCCTTTTATATAAGAATCGCCCAAATTCTCTTATTTTTTGTGTGTATTAACCCATAGATCTGGCGCCCAGAGCACCTGAAATGTTTTACTTAAAAAAACTTTATGAGGACCTCCGTATTAAGTTAGGGAACATTCACGTATACTCACACAATTTTTTTAACTCTCATTTCACATTTCAAAGCCCTTTTTTAAGAATCGCCCTAACTCCCCGATTTTTCGTATGAAAGGATTTGGCGCCCTAAGCAGCCAAAAGTTTTTTCTCAAAAATTTTTATGAGGACCTCTGTAATGAGTAGGGAAACCTTCACGTAAACTCACACCATTTTTTTAATGCCAATTTACACATTTACAAGTCCTTTTTTAAGAATCGCCCAAATTTTCGTGTGTTAATCCATAGATCTAGCGCGTTTAGCACCCGAAATTATTTTCTCAAAAAACTTTATGAGGACCTCCGTAATGAGTTGGGGAACCTTCACGTATACTCACACCATTTTTTAATGCCTATTTTCGTATTTACAAGCCATTTTTTAAGAATCACCCAAATTCTTCGATTTTTCGTATGTATTAAGCCATGGATCTGGCGCCCGGAGCACCACAACAAATTTTCTCAAAAAAGTTTATGAGGACCTTGGGAATAAGTTGGGGAACCTTCATGTAGACTAACACTATTTTTTATAGCCCATTTCCGCATTTTCAAGCCATTTTTTATGAATCGCCCAACTTCCCTAATTTTTCGTGCGTATTTACCCATGTATCTGGCACCCGGAGCACCCAAAAAAATTTCTCAAAAAACATTATGTGGACCTCTGTAATGAGTAGGGAAACAATCACGTATAGTCACACTATTTTTTAACGCTCATTTCCGCATTTACAAGCCATTTTTAAGAATTGCCCAAATTTCTCAATTTTTCGTGTGTATCCGCCCATAGATCTGACGCCCACAACACCCAAAAAAAAAATTAAAATTTTATGAAGACCACCGTAATAAGTTGGGGAACCTTCACGTATACTCACACCATTTTTAATGCCCATTTCCACATTTACAAGCCCTTTTTTAAAAATCGCCCAATTTCCCCAACCTTCGTAATGAGTAGGGAACATTCACTTATATTCACACTATTTTTTAACGTTCATTTCCGCATTTACAAGCCATTGTTTAAGAATCACCCAAATTCCTCAGTTTTTCGTCTGTATTATCCCATGGGTCTGGTGCTCGGAGCACCCCAAATTTTTTTTCTCAAAAAACATTATGAGGACCTTTGTAATGAGTTGAGCAACCTTCACGTATACTTGCACTATTTTTAACGCTAATTTCCGCATTTACAAGCCCTTTTTAAGAATCGACAAAATTCCTCGATATTTCATGTGTATTAGCCCATGGATCTGGAGCTTGAAGCACCCGAATTTTTTTCTCAAAAATCTTTATGAGTGCCTCCATAATGTGTAGGGAAACTTTCACGTATACTCACTCCATTTTTTTAGCGCCCATTTCCGCATTTATAATTCTTGTTTTAAGAATTGCCCAAATTCTCTGATTTTTTTATGTGTATTAGCCCATGGATATGGTGCTCGGAGCATCAGAAATTTTTTTCTCAAAATTTTTTATGAGGATCACCGTAATGAGTTGGGGAACCTTCATGTATACTCACCACATTTTTTAACACCCATTTTGGCATTTACAAGCATTTTTTTTATGAATTACCCCAATTCCCCAATTTTTCGTGTGTATTAGCCCATGAATCTAACGCCTGGAGCACCTGAAATTTGTATCTCAAATAACAGTATAAGGACCTCCGTAATGAGTTGAAGAACCTTCACGTATACTCATACGATTTTTAATGCCCATTTCCAAATTTACAAGCCCTTTTTTAAGAATCGCCGAATTCCCTGATTTTTCGTGTGTATTAAGCCATTGATCTGACACTTAGAGCACCATAATTTTTTTCTCAAAAAACTTTATGAGGACCTCCGTAATGAGTTGAAGAACCTTCACGTATACTTTCACTATTTTTTAAAGCTCATTTCTACATTTACAAGTCTTTTTTTAAGAATCGCCCAAATTCCCTGATTTTTCCTGTGTATTAGCCCACGAATTTGGCGCGCCGAGCACCAAAAAAAAATTCTCTCAAAAACTTTATGGGGACCTCCGTAATGAGTTGGGGAACCTTCGGGTATACTCACAACTTTTTTTAACACTCGTTTCCACATTTACAAACCTTTTTTTAAGAATCGCCAAAATTCCTCAATTTTTCATGTGTATAAGCCCATGAATATGGCGGTCATAGCCCCCAAAAATTTTACTCAAAAAAAATAAAGAGGACCTCTGTAAAGAGTTGGAGAACCTTCACGTATACTCACACTATTTTTTAACGCTCATTTCCGTATTTACAACCTTTTTTTTAAGAATCGTCGAATTGCCAGATTTTTCGTGTGTATTAAGCCATTGATCTGGCTCCCGTAGCACTAGAAACTTTTTTCTCAAAAAACTTTATGAGGACCTCCTTAATGAGTTGGGGAACCTTCACCTATAGTTTCACCATTTTTAACGGTCATTTTCGCATTTACAAGCTCTTTTTAAGAACCGCCCAAATTCCCTGATTTTTCGTGTGTATTAGCCCATGGATCTGGCGCACGGAGCACCAAAATATTTTTCACAAAAAAATTTATGAGGATCTCCGTAATGAGTTGGGGAATCTTCAGGTATACTCACACCTTTTTTTAACACTCATTTCCACATTTACAAGCCCTATTTTAAAAATCGCTAAAATTCCCCAATTTTTCGTGTTTATAAGCCCATGAATCTGGCAGTTAGAGCCCCCAAAATATTTTCTGAGAAAAATTAATGAGGACCTCCGTTATGAGTTGGGAACCTTCATGTATACTCACACCATTTTCGTAACGCACATTTACACATTTACAAGCCTTTCTTTAAGTATCACCCAAAATCCCAATTTTTTTGTGTGTAATGCCCATTAGGGGTGTACAAGGCAAACCGTAAAGTCAAACCGAACCGAAGAACCAACTCAAACCAAAAAAAAATTGATTTGTGGTTTGGTTTGGTTGATTTGGCGGTTGAAAAAAAAAACCGACCACCTTGATTTGTTTTGGTATTAAAAGAAAAAAAGTCAAACCGAACTCAAACCAAACTAACATAATATATATATATATATATATA
>JAJONZ010035896.1:0-28648 GCA_029582445.1 Solanum paucissectum | reverse complement strand
CTAAAATCCAGCAAGGCTTGATCACACTCCAGCACATCCCCACTGATTCACAGTTGGCAGATATCTTCACCAAGGCTTTGACTGGGGTTAAACATACTACTCTATTGAACAAGTTGTCTGTCATTACCTCACCTCCAACTTGAGGGGGGGTGTTGAGTATATAGTGTGTACAGTGAAGTCTGTAAGCACAGTAGAGTTGGTTAGTTAGTTGCAACAGTGAAGTTAGTTAGTTAGTTGGTTATTTTTCATTATTCTAGAATTGAGTAGATGCTTCTAGATTTTATTAATTAGAAATTGTATAAAAGGATCACAATGTAACACTTATAGTTTAGTTTTTCTTCAATGAAAGTTTTCTCTCTTCTCTTTCAATCCAGTACCTCTGTGCACAAGCTTGACCTCCATTAATGGAGGAACAGAGCAATTTAGCAGACTTATGCTGCTGATTTTATCAAAGAGAAGGACAATCGAGGAAGGAGATGGGGACACGAGGGTGCGATTTGCTGGGCTGCTGGACCGGATCACGATTTGGATCGCGTTGCTGGGTCGATTTGGTAGCTAGGTTCGCGTTGGTTTCTGAGTTTCGTTGATAGGGAAGAAGACGCGGGTCGTCTGGTTTCACAAAGGAAGAAGAGAAGTACGGGTCGGGTTCTTTTGTTGTTGCTGGATCTTTTGGTATTGTACGTTGTATATGTGCTGCTGGAAAATAATGTATTGAGGTGGGCTTCTAATGGGTAGTGAACTGAAGTTAAGAATGGGCCGGATTGAACAAAGAAAATGGGCCAAAGTTGGTCTTAGAATTGGAGGTCAAAAATGGGTTAGATCTTGAAATTTAGAAAATTGCCAAATTGAGTTAAATTAACAAATTCGGTTAAAACCTAAATAAGACGAATTTATATTAATTAATTAACAAGCTCCTTAACCTTAACGAAATAAAATAATTAGCTTAATTGTAAACTAATGATTCAAAAATTATAACCATAATTTAAACTAAACTAATTTAATAAAATACTTACTAAAACTAAAATCTTTTTGAGATGATTTTCGAAATGTTTATAAATATACTAACTATATACAAAGCTATACAAAACATATATATTACTTAAAATTTATAAAAAATGATTAAATTAATTAAAAGTAACTTGAAAAATATATTGAATTTTATAAAGTCAATTATTTCTACTCGTTTGGAATTTAAGAAGCTCGATGATTAATATATATTGTGGATGGTCAAAATTGGGTGTCAACAATGATGTAGTAGAGTTTAGCACCAAAAAAACTGAACAATCAACTGTGGTTCAAGATGTTGTTGATAAATCGCAACATATAATCCCACTTTTAGACAAAATTTCAGTAAACATTGATACATCGGTAAATTCTAAATATTTTCTTCGATTGTTTGTTGGTTATTGAATTATACAATTTTCTTATTATTCATTTAAAAATATAGGATTCTACCACATCGACATGCTTGCTATGTTAGAAGACATCATTCTCCCCCTGTTTACTGTTGCATGAACTCTTGACCATTTTTCATAACTAGCATCCTCAAGATACATCTTAATCCGATTGTCAATTTTAACGACTTTAGCTATCAATTTCTCAAAATCGTCTTTTCTATAAGCCTTGGCCATTGAATAGAACACATCACTTAGTACATTTTTGCTTCTCTTGAAGCTTGAACAAACATTTTTCCAAAGGTGCCATATGCATGCAAAATGAGGAACATTTGGAAAAATAGTTCTGACACTATTAATTATGCTTTCATTTCTATTTGATACAACACACATTTGTTTTCTCTCCCCAAATGCACTTTTAAACTGTTGAAAGAACCATGTCCATGAACAATCATTTTCATTGTCCACCACTCCATAAGCTAACGACAATATGCATCCTACTCATAAATAGTGCACATGTTTGTTAATTTCTAGATACACAACTATCCATATATAAAGTATCAAAATCAAGTAACCATTGTTATGACACCAAAATTTATAAATTCTAATACATAAATCATACATGCACCATCAAGCGTATTTGTTGATACAAAAGTTCCTTTGTAAGCTATACCAAGATGTGCACCGTCAACAGTCAAACCCCCTCATTAGTGGCCTTAATGATATGAACAGATACTTGAACTTATTTTCCTCCGACTTATGCATCCGTATATAAGAATTTGGATACACAGTTTCCAATATATATAGATATTTAGGCAACTATCTATATCCATTCGCATATTTACCCCTTATCATCTCTAATGCGCGCTCCTTAGCACGCCATGCTTGCTGGTATGAAATATCAATCCCATACAGTGCTCTAATATCCTCAATAACATCATTTGATGTATGAATTCTTTTATGATTGGGCAGTTTAGGCGCTGTCAGTCACTTATAAACCCAACTGTAGCTTGAACCTTTGTTAATAACCTATCCCTTATCGGACATGTACGCTCACTATTAAAGTACCTCACTTTGAATAAATTTATTTTCTTCCTAACAGATGCACTCAATCTCCAATAACAGCCATTCGATAAACACAATAATTTGTAGCTGCATTTTCCAGATACATTTGTAGAATGCATAACTGATACATTAAAACAATAGATTTTGTACAGAAAAATTACTATTTTGATAGATCAAGTTGACAACAATAATGTATCGTCATTATTATACATTAACATAAGGTGAAATGAATCTAATACTTTATAGTAATCTTATATTGACAAAAAGATTAAAAAAAAACCAGTAAATATTCATCAAATCATACTTGTATCAGCTTTACTACAATAATGTATCATCATTATTATACACATATATAAAATCAAACATCAACAAAAAGTATAGTAACATGCATCAGTTACTTTATGATACATCAAAATATATACGTCACACATTTACTGTATCATAATTTTAGTCAGTAATGTATCCTTACTGTTTTAACAAAATACAACGATACATTAATCAGAAAAATCATATATTGATACATTAACACATGAAATAAAATAGACAACGTTCCATACCCCCTGTTATCAGATCTCTTTACTCTGAAATTGAAGCCATGTTTAATTTTGTGTTTTGCCATTACAGATATCAGAGTGTCTTTATCCTTGTACAATTGATCCATTTTCACGTCTGTACTTTTTGTATCAGATATGTAATTTGTCACCTGCAACTCTGGTATATAACACGAAGCACCATTTTTTTATTCTACCAAGTTGAGAGCGAGTGTATCCTGTTCAGCACCTTCATTCCAGAAAATTGAATCTCGCCAACATCCTTATCAATTGTATCAATACATAGGGGATACATTCCAAATGCAATATCGCATTTCTTCACCTCTACATACATTTTTACTCCCATATCAGTCCTTATACTCATTGGAGAGGAGTTTCCTTCTCCAATGTATCGTATTTCAATTTTTTTTTCTCGACTCATCAATATTCAACTCAGCCGCAATTGTTGAAACTAGATTCATGAAGGAAACATGTTCACCAATCAATATCCCATCACTCTTGTATCTTTTATATTTAATCTCACTCTCCCAAACTCCAGAATGCCTCAACAAAATTGATATATTCATTATCTATCAGATCAAAATCACAACGAAAAAAATTGATTCTCAGTCGAAGTTTTCTTCGTTGAAACAGAGAAGAAGACGAACACAATTTGAATTTCTAAATTTTGATTTGATTTGTTATTTTGGGAATCACGTTTCTATAATTGAAATTAATAGCGAAACTGATTGGCGTGATTTAAGGGATTCAATTTTTTTATTTTCCATTAAAAGCTCAACAAACAAATATATAACCTTTAATTAATAATGTATCCGACCCTCTTTTTATTGTATCAGCACTTATATTATTGTATCCGCTTTTTTAAATTTTTGAGGGATTATTGTAATTATAAACTTATAAGGGATAGATTGTAATTTTGCTTTAAAAGTATGTGATTTCTATAATTTGCCCTAATAAAAATATCATTGAAGTACATAATATACACCTATACTATAACCTTTTATGAAACTTTCTCTACGAATAATGCCAACCGCCGAGTCTACTAGACTCCTTTTTGTCCGATGCATTATGCGTTAGGCCTAATTATCTCCTCGAGACAAGCCACTAGAAAGGAGTAGGCTTATAACTTCACATCAGATACAACATGTTTATGAGCAAGGGAAGTGGGCCTGAAGCCCAAACTGATTTACAGAAGCTGGCAAATCCCAAAAATGAAAGGAATGTTGGGTGGGCCTAGAGGCTCAATCTCCCACTCTCTTTGAATTCAACTTTGTATTTATTTATTTATGAATTTGTATACAAACTAGGCAGTAATGTTCAACATTATGAAAGTCAAAATTATTATCTTTGACCACCTTGCTATAAATTCTAATGTGTAATTTCAAGTGCTAAAGTTTTGATGCATACAACTTACTATCAAATTTGTTATAGTGTGCTAGCTGACACTAGGAAAAATTTCATAAATAGTTAAAATGAGAAAAATAATACGCCTCATTAATTAGTGTTTGTCTATCTACATACTATAACTATAGTTTGAATGATTAGATGAGTTGTCGTTTGTATAATTAACTTTTTTTTATTGATTAAACAAATCTTAATCAAATCAATTATTGATTTGTTTTAATTGATGCAACAATTTTAGTTTTTTTTTTAAAAAAAAAAAATATCCCTTAAATCGTGATTATTAAATCTAATTAGAATTTCTTACCTAATATGACTTCTTCTTGACGAAAGCGAAGACTCATACTGTTCATGATAATGCAAATTCTTCCGAATTAAGAAAAATATTCCATTGATTTATTTCTTTCTTATATAACTAAAGATAAACAATACATTGTATTCATTACGAAATTTCTATGTTTTCGACTACAATTGGATACATTCGTATTTGACATGTTGTTAGTTTATTGGTGTTTTATTTCAATTTCTAATTAGTTCAATATGATACGAAAATGGTCCGTATGTAAATGAATAGTTATTTGTATATAACAATTGCATATGTATATAAATGATTGATGTTTACATAAGTAACTTGTAGTTGAACTATATACGTTTGTATAAACAAAATAATGTATATCCGTTTGTATATGTGTATTAAATGGTCTATCATAAGGGAACTATTCAGGATATTTAAATACCCCTTTACTAATTTTCTTATACATTTCCATTAGATTTGTGTCATGGAATGGAAGATAACAAGCTAACAAAACAAACAAAATCATCCCACATGACCAAATCTCCACCTTTTCGCCATCATATCCACTCTTATTATGACGTCTGGCGCGACATATGTTGGAGTTCCACACGTCGTGTGGAGGAAGCCATCTTGTCTTTTCTTATCGAAAAGAGCACTCAACCCAAGGTTTTTGATTTCATCCGTGGATATACTTTTGGATTTCAGGTCTCTATGATATACCCCTTGACATGACAGAAATTAACGATCGCAATTGATTGTTGAAAGTATTTTCATGTTGCTGATTCCGCTTAGCAACCTTATTGAATAATTCACCACCTCTAACATATTCCATTGCAAAATAATTTTTTGTTTTGCTAGCCATTACTTCATAAAGTTCAACAACATTGGGATGCCTAATTAATCTCATAACAGAAATTTCAACAACATTTGAATCCCTTTTATAAAACTTTCTCTACAAATAATGCCAACCACTTTTTATCCGATGCATTATGTGTTGGACCTCATTATCTCCTCGAGACAAAGCGACTTGAAAAGGGGTGGGCCTATAACTCCATATCAGCAACAACAGGTTTATGAACAAAGAAAGTGGGCCGGAAGCCCAAATTGATCTACAGAAAGCTGGCATATATGAAAGGAATGTTGGGTGGGCCTAGAGGCCCAATCTCCCACCCTCTTTGAATTCAACTTAGTATTTATTTGCTTATGAATTACTAGTATTTAAACTAGGAAGTAATGTTGCCTCTTGCCAGCATGAACCCAACATTATGAAAGTCAAAATTATTACTTTTGACCCACCTTGTTCTAATATTTAGTTTCAGGTGCTAAAGTTTTGATGCATACAACACAAGTTACTATCGATGGTCATTTACGGAAACATATATGTATCTTTGACCT
Organism: Solanum paucissectum; assembly: GCA_029582445.1. NCBI lineage: Eukaryota > Viridiplantae > Streptophyta > Magnoliopsida > Solanales > Solanaceae > Solanum > Solanum paucissectum. Next base: position 22,547 of record JAJONZ010035896.1, on the reverse strand, counting down.
ACCTTGTTCTAGTATGTAATTTCAGGTGCTAAAATTTTGATGCATATAACATTTTTAGTTTTTTCTTGTAGTGAAATTTAATTATATCTACTAATTATTTCAGTTGGTTTTTTTGTTATGACTTTTAATTCAAAGTAAATTCAAGTTGGTATTATTTATTGACGGAATGACCTGGAAAATCCCATGTACTTGACTTTGTTTGTCAGTTGGACCCTCCTAGCTCTTACTCACCACTTTGTCAATTGAATCATTAAACTCGTTGAAATACAACATTTTTAAACCCTTTCTTTGGACTTGTCATCCTATGTGACATTTTATCCAAAGTATGTGTGATGCACATATTTTAAGCGAGCCCAAAGCTGTGGAGATAGGGTGGAAGATAAAAAAGCTATATTTATAATAATAAAGAGAATCTATTCAAATTCATATTCGAAAATGGGATTATCAACTATACTTGACTGGAAAAACCAGTCCATCTACTCTCTTGGTCTCCCCCCTGTAACTTGAGAAATCATAAGAGAAGAAAATAAGTTTCTCTCCACTACCCAGAGAAAAAAGAAGTTCGCGGATGCATTGGCAACACTGACCTCCATGATAAACATTCCTGAGGAAAAGTCCGCCCAATCATGACGTGACGGATTTTGAAAAGGCAATGACAATTACTTTTGACCTTTATAACAATCATCTTCTTTCCCAATTATTCCAACACCATTGTTGATCAAACTTTGAGCTCCTTACTAACTTCCACTTAGTTTTTCTTCTCTAGTACTCTCTCTCCTCAAAACCTTGTTCTTCTGGTTAATCTTTTGATCAACCCATATATTTCAGAATCTCTCTTCAATTTCATCAACACCAACAAAGAAAAATGATTTTTTTTTTTTTGCAATTTCGTCAAACACAACAAAAAATTATCTTTCTCCATTTTCATTAAACCCAAAAAAAATATTTAAGTTTTTTCTAATTTCATTATACACACAAAAAAAAGATTTAAGCTTTTTCTAATCTCATTAAACACCCCAAAAAAATAAAATAAAATAAAATACTCCGATCTCACTAAACAACCAAAAAAGATCTTCTTTTTTTTAATTTCATCAAGCACTCATAAAAGAAAAACTCTCCAAACGATCACACGTTAATTAACAAAACTGTTAAATTCTAAAGTCTAACATACGCAAGAATTGAAGCAATTGAGTGATTTCATTAGTATCAATGCACTAAACAAAAAGTAAAGATTTTTACACTCCCTTAAAACTAACTATTGCACTAACATACAGATCCATATCTAAACACAATGAATAAAAATATAGAATTGAAAAAATCATGTAAAATACTTAAAAAGCAAATTAAGTTGCAATCGAACTATGAAGCTTTAATCAAATGAAAGTTTCACTCAGCTATCCAGTAACAAGCTCTATCAATCATAGTTTTACCATAAAAAAATACACATGAAAATACAGGATTCATAAGTTAACCACCAACTGAATTCTAATACTCATAGATGCAAAGGAAAGAAAAAAGTTAAACTAAAAATAATGTACCAACAAAATTCTTTCTTGTTTCAATAAAGAGCTGGAGTGAAATAGGGTTTTTAGACTTTTAACATATAATTTCCTATGGTATTTTTAATGACGTGGAAATTAATGTGTTTAGTTGAATTACACGCATCAATGAGTCATCCATATAAGAGTTTAAAATAGGTTTAGGGGTTTAGTTGAGCAAAGTGGTGAATAGAATGGTCCAACTAACAAATAGAGTCAAGTACATGGGTCTACCAGGTCAAATGAAAATTATTGTGTCTAGATTTGCAGAATCAGAGAGAACAAACCTCCTTTAATTACAGTTAGCAAAGCATTTACTTGTTATAGAAAGATTTCGAAACCAATGACTAAAACACAAAAATAACTCAGCAAAATATTTTTGGGATTCGACTCCTCTCCAATATCCTTTCCTACCATTTTGTCAAGGGTACATCTAGATGAGAAAGTCTTATTTAAATTTTAAAGATCACGATTATATTATATTGACAAATATCATAAACATAATCAAATCAACCTATTTTAGAAAATTATTTTCAAATTTGGTAAGAATATGATATTCCCTACAGATTTTGATATCCATTAATATCATGATATATTTTTATATTCAAATATTAAAATTGTAGAACATGAAATATTTATATTTAATGTGATAAATAATAATCTTCAAAAACATTTTGCCTTTAAAACAAGTTTTCTTTTATCTCATAAAAAAAAGATAAAAAGAATTATTTTCTTAAAAAAAAAACATATTTCTTTTTTCCCCTTCAAACACTATAGCCACATTTTCTCGGAGTAATTTTGTTATTTCACGTTTGATTCTAATAACCTCCCGTCTTTTTATTTTTTATATTATTTTCCTGCTCTTTTGTTTTATTATTTTTGTCGAACATTGACAATTCTTTATTTTATTATTTTTTTGTTTCTCAACCTATAATATTTCAAGAAAAAAGTTTACTAGCACAAAAAAATATTTAGTTGATTCTCACTTAGGCTTAAATATCATATAATTTAATATTTGAATATAAAAATATAACATGAAATTGATGATATGAATGAATGTCAAAGTTTGTAGAGAATATCTTGTTCTTACCAAATTTGTAGATTAGTTTTTCAAAATTGATTAATTTAACTATGGTTGTAATATTTGTCAATATAATATAATCTTGATCATATCTCTTATCTAAACGTGTACTTGACAAAATGACGGAAAGGAGTAATTAAGGAGAGCGAAATCCTTATTTTTGTAAGAGCAATTCACTTTTCCTCTACCGTCTACACAATAACAAATCAACTAATCAAGTACGTGTTTGTTTCAAATTATAAACAAGATTTTTTTCAAAAGTCTTTCATTAGCCTTTATGTTTGATGCTTAATTTGGATATCTTATTAATTGCTTCTATATATAGGATGAAGATCACAAGAATGTATCTGAAAGTTGTACAAATATTTATTCACTTTAAAATTAATCAATCAATTACTATAAATTTCACTTTATCGTTAGCATCTTTTCCATATTAGAGGCAAATTCGCTGAATCTTAGCAAATTACTTTTCACCCACACCACAATAATTTTTACAAACTTTGAGTTACCTTATTTGACATTTTTGTGCTTTTACCTTTTAAATTATTTAGAATTCCACTGACTTTGGCATTTTTAGAATTTAAAATACAATTTTGAAAGACCAAAAAAAGAGGTAGAAAAGCTACTTATTTTTTTAAAAATTTACTTTTGGAAAGACCAAGGGGCCTGATGTTATTATTTATTTTTTTAAATATAAATAAATAAACAAACTAAAATTGGCATTGTTGTATCACTGTTGTAAATAGCTATTTTCATCAAATGTATAGAAATTGTAGGTATGGAAAACGCGTAGGACTTTTTTTTTTGGGGCAAATTACAGAAATCACATACTTTTAAGGCAAAATTACAATCTATCCCTTAAAAATTTATAATTACAAAAATCCCTCAAAACGAATACAATAATATAAGCGATGATAGATTAATCTGATGCGCGAGATACATTAATCGTTAAGTAAGATACATTACATTTTATACATGATACACTATCTAATGCGCGAGATACACTAATCTGATGTACATTTTATACATGATACACTATTTGATGCGCGAGATACACTAATATGATGCGCGAGATACACTAATCTGCTGCGTGAAAATGAGGGATTTTGGAGATTTGTAAAACTTATAGGGGATAATGGTAATAAGTAAACTAAAAGGTGGGATTTCTGCAATTTTTACTTTTTTTTTTATAGTTTCTAGATATATATGTATATTAAATTTTATTGTAAAGAAAAAAGAAACTTAAAGCTTCTGCAAATTCACGATCAAAATTTAGAAGTTTAAATTTCAAAATTTCAAATTAGGACAAAGAGAGTACTACTTATCAGTAAATTTCAAAACATCAACAAGCTTGATATAGAATATATTTGTTCGTAATTTGTGATCATATAATAATTAAATAGATTGAAAAGAAGAAGAAGAAAGAGTTATACAAATAAACAATAAAAGATAAGCGAATTAAATATATGTATACCTTTTGTTCCTATGATCCTATCCAATTCCAATTGATCTTTTAGGACAATGGTTTTATTTTGTTTCTTTATCTTTTTAATTTATTACCATGTTTTTCTTTTTGTATTTATTTTGCAGTTGCAAAATATTATAATTTTAGATTTTTTTAAATAAAAAGATTAATTAAATGGCATGGTAGTATGAATGCGTTACGAAATAAGATATTTTTGGATGCATGTTTTTGTAAGAAAAGTATGTGTAATTCAGCGCTGAAAGAATAAGATATTTTTTTAGGATATTATTGTATAGAAAAGATGTAATTATTCCATAATTAATCTCATAATTTTTTAATACAATATAATGGGAAGAATCAATATAATAAAAGTAAATCAATAAAATTAGAAAATACAAATTTGGCGATTCCTATATAAAGACGAGTGAATTATTCTTGTAAGAGCAATATAGTTTTCCACTACACAATAAGAAACAAGTACGTACTTGTTTCAAATTATTTTCTTTTCAAAAATAATTTCAAAAGTCCTATATAGTTCCATATTTCTAGTCTTTCATTAGTCTTTATGTTTGATGCTTTTATTTGTATAACTTTTTAATTGTTTGTGTATATAGGATGAATATCACAAGAATGCATCTAAGAGTTGTACAACTTTTGATTGCAATTATGGTTTTTTTTAACTACAATGAAGTTGAGGGATTATCAAAAAAGGAGGATGAAGAATTTGAGAAGCAACTAAGGATTTTAAATAAGCCACCTATCAAAACCATTAAGGTATATTTGTAGATACTTTATATAGTAATTCTTTGTTTTGGTCAATTCCTCAAATTGGCCATTCTGTTTTCATAGAATTCAAAAATATATGGTAGGTACATCAAGATTAGTTATAAATTCGCTAACATTAATTAAGCGATATTGTTTAGACTGAATATAGAGATATTTATGATTGTGTGAATTTCTACCAACAACCCGCATTTGATCATCCTTTGCTGAAAGTAAAGATCCATACTCATCATCCTCAGGTATGTTTATATAATTTTATTGACAACTTTGTTTTATTGATTATATCATAACTAGTAGTGTAAAAAAATTCTGATTCTTAAAATTTTATGATGCTCATAGATGAAACCGTCTTTCTCACTAACTAAGAGAGACAATTTGGAATCATCAACATCCAACAGCTCCTCGGGGATTGGACTAAAAGATGGAGGTTGTCCAATGGGAACAGTTCCTATTAGAAGAACTACTAAAGAAGATCTCATTAGAGAAAAGAGGGCAAATCGATTTAATGCTAGTTATGCTCGTGGTATCTATCACGTACGTTAATTTGATCCGAACTAATTTACTTTTGTTTATCCTAGTCAGTCAGTATTTGTCAATATGCATACGTTTATATATTGTTTATACCTTGTTAAACATGTGGTCTAGAATAAGTTGCTATTTTTTATTTAGAATATTCTTGTCATTGACCAACGTGTTTTAAAATCAATTTTTGTTACTTATTTTGGTTTAAACATTCAGTTTGCTCAAGGACAAACAACAGATGACCAAAATAACATGTTCACTGGAGCTTCAATGATAAGTAGTATTTACAGTCCAAAGGTTCTACCGAACCAATGGAGTGCGTCTGTTGTGAAGTTACAAAATGGTCGTGACCAAATACAAGCTGGTTGGCGGGTATGTAGTAATAATCATGTCTTGTTTGTTGCTATAAGATTCATGTTAAGAATATGAAAAGTTGTTTAATTGATCTAGGTGGATCCAGTTCTTTATGGTGATACTCGTGCACGATTTTTCTCATTATTCAAAGTAAGTTGTCTTCTTCCTATTTTATTCTCTATTCAATTAATAAGAAATTTCTTCACATTGTTAAATCACACAGTCTGGCACAACTCAATGCTTCAACACACGTTGTCCTGGATTCGTAATTATGAATAACAACATCCCTTTGGACAAGGTATTCTCACCAACTTCTAGTCTCAACAACATATTCGTGGACACGTTCCTCATTCAAAAGGTTAGATGAATACACTATTTTTTCCAAAGCACTTGAGATTTTTTAGTATGTACATTCAATCAATTTGTGAACTTAATTTATTTTTTTATCAAATACATTTTTTAATCAGGATCTTATAACTGGAAGATGGTGGCTGATTTATTCCAAGGATTTGACAAAAATTGGTTACTGGCCCCCAGAGCTCTTTAAAACATTGAACGGTTTTGCATCAAGGGCGGCATGGGGAGGAGAAGTATTTAGTTCAGGACCTACTTTTCCTCCAATGGGTTCTGGTAGTTTTATTCAAAATCCAGATTCTAATAAAGATGCATATTGTAGAGAAATTTCAGTTCTCACTTCCACTGGGAATGTTAATGATGCTAAATTACAAATTCTTAATGATGCACCTGAACTATACACTGTTCTTAATAGGCCAGTTACAAGTGAAAAATTTGGTCCTACGATATTTTTTGGAGGACATGGTACTAACAAATAAATGACATATATTTCTCTTTCTTTTCTAGTTAACCCTAGTACGTAAATTAGGAATAAATCATTTCATGTTACCTTTGTTATGAATTTGCGTCATGGTTTGGTTTCAATTATTTTATCTTTTATAAATAATTAAAGCTTCGATTGTACGTTTATATCAGTGCTTGTTTCTATTTATATTTATTCCCTACTATACGTCTAAAGTTGAAATCAGCCTAATTAAAATGAAATTCTCCACTGAAAGCAATAATTTCCTCTTTAATTTGTTTAATTGTTCTTCACTTAGCTCTAAATGACATTTGTCTCAAAACTTAGATTTTTCTTGATTAAGATTTGAAGTTAAAAGAATTCTTTTGTTCTGAAAAAAATGAAAGACATTTAATATCTCTTACAATTTTTTTTTAGCTACTTTCAAAGTAAATATTTAAACAAAATGTACATGTACTAGTTATTGACAAAAAACATTTAACTATTAAAAATCCAATCCCACAATTTTGTTATATTAAGCTTTCTTATTTTAAATTGCCTCAGTTAAGTTTAGGTAAATGGAACTTAGTAACACCTTCTTCTTCTTTTGTTTCAACATATATTACGAGTAAAAATATTTGTTTTATTATGATATGGAATTCTAAGTTAAACTGTAAACATAATGCAAAAGTAAAATTCTAAAAATCTTCTAATACAAATAGGAAAAGCTCTAAATATTAAATCAACTTTGCTAATGTTAACTTATGAAATGGTGTGCATTCTGATTTACAAAACTGTTATTTCTGCTCTCAAAATATAAATAAAAATAGAAATTGTGAAAAAAGTTTAAATTTCAAATCCAAAAAAAAATAAAAATTCCTTAAATAATTTAATCCCCTCACACTTATCCAAGATTTAAATTAATTCTTCCATGTTAGAAAATATGTCATATGTAATAGAAAAACTGTATCATTGTCGTATCACTATTGTAAACAAATGTTTTCATCAAATGTATAGAAATTGTATCAATACTATATATTTGAGAAAAATTGCATATACTTTTTATTATATATTTGAAATTTTATTTTTATAAAAAAGGAAACTTAAAATTTCTATATCTGAATTCAATGGCCAATTTGGCACCTACAATCAGTCAACCATTATAGTAAGATACAGCCAAATATATATTCCATTCATTACTATCCAACTTGTTTATGGCGGTGGTTTCTTTTAAAAAGTTTTATGTTTTTAATTTATTACAATATTTTTCTTTTGGTAATTATCTTTGCAGAAATATTATAATTTTGGGAAGATTATTTAAATGATATGGTATATATTACAAGAATAAGATATTTTTGGATGCATTCTTTCTAAGAAATTATGTGTAATTGACAATTAAAACAATTAGATCTTTTTTTATACAATATGATAGAAAAGATGTAATTATTTCATAATTAATCCCATAATTTTTGGATACAATATAGTATATAGTGGTAAGAATCAATCTAATAAAAGTAAATCAATCAAATTAGGAAATGCTAATTTGGTGATTTCCTATACAATGATGTATGTGTTATCGTTGTAGGAACAATTTACTTTTGCACTACTCAATAAGAAATCAAGTACGTATTTGACCATTAAAAGAAAACGATTTTTTTTGTGGATACAATATGGTAGAAAAATGTAATTGTTTCATAATTATGTAAGAAATAAATCCCATAATTGTAAATAGTATAATTGTAAGAATATTATAATTTTGAAAAGATTATTTAAATGATATGGTAATAGAAATATATATGTATATGTAATTGATCATTAAATGAATGAGATATTTTTGGAGAAAATACGGTAGAAAGGATGTAATTATTTCATAATTATGTAACAAATTAATCCCATAATTTCCTAATAGTATAATTGTAAAGATCAATCTAATAAAAGTAAATCAATAAAATTAAGAAACGTTAATTCGACAATTTCTAAGACGAATGTGTTATTTTTATAGGAACAATTTACTTTTTCACTACACAATAATAAAGCAAAGTACGTACTTTTCTACTACACAATAACAAATCAAGTACGTACAAATTAAAATGTTTGTTTTATTATGATCTGGAAAGCTAAGTAAACCCATGATTAAACATGATGCAAAAAGTAAAATTCTAAAAACTTCTAATAGATATAAGTAAGGTTCCAACTATTAAATTAATTTTGTTATTCTATAAAAAGATTTGTACATGACCGATCCAAAGTGTAACGACTTGTTCCCGTCGTTATAGAAAAGCCAACGGGAAAAAATTTGGGGCCGAAAAACTTTTTCGTAGTATTTGGATTCTCCCAACCTAGTCCAGATTTGGACGAAAGCGGAGTCATTAAGGTGTAGGGAAATATGGTAACAATCGGGTGATTTGATTATGATTTTTATTACATGAGTGGATAGATAACTCGTTAAGGCGCCCGTACGACTTTACGGAATTGAATTCAGGTGAGTAGAACTCCCGGAATTGATCTTAGCGTGAACGGTATTTTCTAAGCGTTATTGGTTAAAGGTGTGTTGTGAAATGGGGGTCTTGAAATTATTAAAATAGATCACTGTTTCGGGCAAGACGCTTTGGCGATGCTTTTGGTCGCTTTGGCGAGGCCGCTGTGGCGGGCCAGACGCGACTTAAAGTCGTAAATAAATCCCAAAATGACTTTATTCTGCACTTTTCAATTTTTAGAGCTAAGAAACGAACCCCAGGCGACTCTTGACAGTTTTCCACCATTCTTGAGGCTAAAGGTAAGCTTTTCACTCCCCGAATCCATTTTTTGATTCATAAAACATAATAGAATGGGTAATTATCGATGGGGGAGGGTTTTGATCTAGATTCTATGGTGGAAAACAGCTCTATTTTGGATACTCGGGATCATGGGTATGATCTAGGGTTGTTAGAATTGTTAGTAATTTGGGTAATTAGTTATTGTTTATTGATTCCCGTGTTATATTGATTGTTTGTAGACCAAGAACAAGCGAAACGAATTCGGAAAGGGAAGGATCAAGTTTCTTAGGGTTTCAAGCTTGTTTCGAGGTAGGTGATGGGTGTGATTTTATGATTGTGTGATGTATGTTTGTTCTTGCTTCATTATGATACATGTATGTATGCGGATGTTGCATTATTGATCACTCTTGTTGTAAATGAAGCTATTGAATAATGATATGCCATGAAATCATGACTTGATTGTATGATTGTGAGAATGTACATAGTGATTGTGATTGTGGCTTGTTGAATAGATCGGTTGCCACGTTCCAGCATAACAATGGGATCGGTTGTCACGTTCTGGCATAAATATTGGATCGGGTACCATGTTCCGGTATGCTAACAGTTTGGGTTTGAATTCCATGAGAGGACCAATGATTTGACATAATTGTGTAGCTTGAGAAATGTGAAATGCGTTGTTGTTCTTAATGTTGATAATATTGTATATGTTCGATATATGCATGTGATTATATTATTGTATTGACTTACTTATGTTGCACTTAGTGGGATAGCCGCGTGATCCTACCAGTACACTGTGGTTGTGTATTGATACTGCACTTGCTCTTTCTTTGTTGAGTACGGGGCATCTTCAAGCGGCTATTGACAAACCTCGCTTAGAAGATCAGCGATCGTTCGAATTCAAGGGTGAGCCACTTCTTCCAGGCTGCCATGAGTTCTCCTTTCGTCTATGTCCACATTTCAGACTTAGACTTTTCTAGTTAGTTGTTAGTTCGTTAGTTTGGGGTTGTAACCCTTCTTGTTTAGACTTTTGGTTCATTGTTAGATGTTTTGGTACATTGACTTTCAGGTTCTAGGCGTATTTTCCGCATTGTTTTAGTTGTTAGATCTTTTGGAAGTTTATGGGAACTTCAGCTTTTAGCTATTTAACTTACTTCTGTAACTTAAATGCCTTAATTTTTATATTAGTTGCTTTGTTTGGGTTGTAGTAGTGGTTCTCCCATCGGAGGGCTAGTGTAGGTGTCAATCACGATGGTCTGGGTCGTGACAAAGTTGGTATCAGAGCCTAGATTCGTTGATCTCGATGTACCAATATGAGTCTAGTAGAGTCTCGCGGAACGGTACATGGACGCCTTTACTTTTCTTCGAGAGGCTATAGGACTTTAGGAAATCTCTCTATTTTCTCTCGTCTCCTTTCGTGCTATAACTTGATTCCAATTGGTATCTAACCTCATTCACTCTTCTGTTCGCAGATAGTTAATACTAGATATAACGGCGTCAGCCCGTAGCTTTCGTCAATGTTCCAGCTGAGGAATCTGTAGCGAGGGGTCGCAGTCGAGGCAGGGGTAGAAGAAGAGCTAGGGTAGAGGCCGAAGAAGAGTGGCACCTGCTAGAGAAGGGATACCAGTCGAAATTGCTCCCCAAAATGAGGCCCCTCCCGTGTATCATGAAAAAATAGAAGTAAATGTAGAGGTTGAAAATGTTGAGAAGGTTGGATAAGAGGAAGAGGTGCAGGTTGAGACTATAAGTATTCCTCCCATCGATCCAGTGTTAGCTCAACAAATCATGTCATTTTTGAAAGGATTGGTCGGTCCTGGAGTGCTTCCATCTGTTCAAGCTCCTGCCAATCCCCCTATTGCTATCACTACTCCCAAGGTGGATGTAAATGTAGGTACTGATGCTTTCTTTCGTCTTTTGTTGGGTTCTGTTATGACTGGTAATGTGCATGAAATGTTGACAAAGTTTTTGAAGCTAATATCTCCCGTGTTTCTTGGTTCCGAGAGTAATGATGCTTATGAGTTTATCTTGGATTGCTATAAGAGGCTTCATAAATTGGGTATCGTTCATCAGTATGGGGTTGAGTTTGTGACTTTCCAACTTCAATGTGAGGCTAAGCAGTGTTGGAGAGCTTATATGGAATTTAGGTCTTCAGTTTTACCTCCGCTCACTTGGACCTAATTCCATGCTCTGTTTTTAGAGAAATATGTGCCTAGAACTTTTCGGGATAGCAAGAAAAATGAGTTTATGGCTTTAGATCAAGGTAGTATGTCGATGGCTTCTTATGAGGCCAAGTTTCATCCTTTGTCTAGATATGCTACGCAATTGGTTACTACTGAGGAGGAGAGGATCCGTTTGTTTATTAAGGGATTAAATTCTGAGTTGCAGGTATTATCTGTTCATATGACTTATGCAGGGAGAAACTTTAATGAGGTGACATACTATGTCAAGAAAATGGAGGGGGTGAGGCGAGATGGTCAAGCTAAGGCATGGACTAAAAGGGCCAATAACTCGGGTAACTTTCAAGGTTCTTACTCCAAGGGGTTCGAAAGGCCAACACTTGCAGCCAAGCCAATTCAATCCGTCATGCCCGCCTCTACATGTCATTACTCAAGAACTCCATCGCATAATTTGATTCAAGATAGCCAAGGAGTTGCGTCTTCGACGGGAAGCAAACCATCATTTGATCGTACTTGCTACAATTGTGGAGAACCTGGGCATATGATGAGAGATTGTCCCCATCCACGTGTGTTGGATTCCTCACAGTAGCCATCTAGAGCAGTGGTACCCCTGGGGTATGGTAATAATGGTAGAGGACGTCCACAAGATGGGCAAAGAGGTAATTAGTGAGGTCGTGGGGGTAGAGGAAATGGTATCTCAGGCAGATGTACAATGCAGCCAGGAAAATAGCTCGTCAAGATGATAGGGCTCAGTGTTATGCGTTTCCGAGCAATAATGAGGCAGAGGCGTCTGACGCGGTGATCACATGTACTATTCTTATCTGTGATCGGATGGCTAATGTGTTGTTTTGATCCGGGTTCTACTTATTCTTATGTATCCGTCAGATTTTCCTCTTTCTTTGTTGAGTACAGGGCATCTTCAAGCGGCTATTGACAGACCTTGCTTTGAAGATCAATGATCGTTCGAATTCAAGGGTGAGTCACTTCTTCCGGGCTGACATGAGTTCTCCTTTCGTCTATGTCCACATTTCGGACTTAGACTTTCCTAGTTAGTTGTTAGTTTGTTAGTTTGGGGTTGTAACCCTTCTTGTTTAGACTTTTGGTTCATTGTTAGATGTTTTGGTACATTGACTTTCAGGTTCTAGGCGTATTTTCCGCATTGTTTTAGTTGTTAGATATTTTGGAAGTTTATGGAAACTTCAGTTTTTAGCTATTTAACTTGCTTTCGTAAGTTAAATGCCTTAGCTTTTAGATTAGTTGCTTTGTTTGGGTTGTAATAGTGGTTCTCCCACCGGAGGGTTAGTGTGGGTGCCAATCACGACGGTCTGGGTCGTGTCACAAAGTGACCTGACCCAAAAGCAAAATTAATTATTGATCCAAGCAAAGACTAGAAAAAGGGTTTATTTCTAATATTTATCCTAAAGACCTAAATAATAATAATCACGACGATATATTGAACATTGAATAATATCCGTCGACGACCATTCATTGATGTAGCTGTGATGATACACATTCTCACAAGAAAGAATGCAGAGAGAATCTCCTTCAACAAAATCTTTTAAACATATAACACACTCTCCACTATCCTCAGAAAATACAATCATGGTAAATGTATCAATAATCGCATCTAATAAAATGAACGTCTAACCTCTGTAAAAGTATCTTGCATCTCTATATCAGCAGGAGCAGGAGCAGGAGCATCTGGAATCCCTCATTTATATAAATGTTATCACTGAAGATAAAGATCTTTAGACTCTAACTATGAATGAGCTGATAAGAAACTTGACGACCTCAACTATAAGGGACTAGTTGTTATCAACCAATGTTGTTTTTTATTCTTTTTTGTTGAGTCTTTCTTTTGTGCTAAACATTGTAAGCTTACTCTTCCTAATAAAGCTTGTGTTGGTATCACAGCTTCCCTTATTTTTTAGATTTGAGTTGGTGGCTAGAGTTAGCCATGGTGTATTGTTGAAGTCTATATCAACTAGAGTTAATTGGTTTAGTGGGAGTCCAATAGAGTTATTACACTAGAGACTTGTAATAAAATTATTGCATGGAGGAAGAGGAGAGAGATTAAGAATTTAATTTTTGTATTGCAAGGGTTTGTAATATGAAATCAGGCTCGTGTTTAGTGAAGATCGTTGTGAAATCCTATGTAGTAGGTCATGATTTTTTCCTTCATTGAGCGAAAAAGATTCCTATATACATATCGTGTGAGCTTTACTTTCTATGTGTAGTATGTTCTTAGTTGTTGGGTAGTGAAGGACCAGGTTCCTTGACTCCTTGTGGCCTTCATACAAGCCAATAAAAATTGTTTGTTGAGTAATCATTTCAAATATTATCCCCTAAATATTTTTGGCAAAAGAAAAATTTGTAAAATTTTATTGGACATGAAATAATAATACACCTATGCTTGGGTGGATGACATGTGGCATCTAAAGGGTGTTTTAAAAATTATTTAATTAAGTAGAGAGGTATTTTTAAGGCTGTCTATAGTTAGGGACTAAAATAACAAGTTATGTCAAATTTAGGAGTGTTTTCAATACTTACTTTTTAAAAAAAATAAGAAATGTCCAATAATAAAACAATGAGCAAAAGCCCATGTTTATCAGACAAGAACAAGATAAGGGTTTGAACCCCATTGGGATTGACACCACCATTAAAGCCTTTAATCGGTTAATACTACCACTGTGAATTAAGAGAAAATTGATGCATCCCCTTGTAGGTTTATGCAAATTCGATTGAATTGGAATAAATTTCACAAAAAGCTAATGCTTTGATTTGGTACTATTGGACACCCCAAGCTCTCATTAGGCGTAAGTACCCAAATCCATTGAATTCACTTCAAGCATTAGATTAGCTTTATAGAACTATTATCAAGTCTTGAAAAATTTAATTGCAACGTGGAAAAGGATATTGATTGCTAAAATTGATGTTAGTTGTCCATTTGTTCCTACATTTTTCTTCTTATGTGGGGTATTCCTTGTTTATCTAGATTAAGAATTTGTCTTCCCTCAATAGGGATATCTTGAAAATGGTTAATTTGAAAGTTACCTGCCAAAGAGAAAACTAGATTAGTAAAAAAAATTAGCAAGAGTATTTCCTTCCCTGGGGAAATGCTTTACTCTTGCTAAAATACTTATTCTTAACCTCGTAATGGTATTGACTTTCAATGCTACATTCCATGGTACATCTAAGTCTCCTTCTATTATATGAACCATTGCTAATGAAGTTGTTTCAATAATAATATTAGTAATGCCATGTTCACTACAATATGAAAGACTTTCCTTATAGCTCTAGCTTCTACTACCATGTTTGTAGTAACCTGAATTTTGAATCTTTGAGCAACCACCAAATTACCATTATGGTTCCTGATACAAAATGTTGTTGAATCAGGTCCAAGATTTCCTTTTGATGCTCCATTAGCGTTACACTTCAACATATTAATAGGAGGGGGTTCTGATTTGACATTTTTGTAACCAAGCTTAGGCTGTATTGCTCTAGTTTGGCTAGAATATAAGGCCAAGAATTGTTGGTATAGTAAATTTGACAAAAAATTATATCAGTAATACCCGAAAAGACAGAAAAGACACCTACATGTAGAATAGTATTCCTCTTTTCCCACAAAAATCATAGAATGAAACTAGGGATATCCTGACACGCTAGTTTCACTCTATAATTTCCTTCGACATCCCACCACAACCTTATGAATTGTTTTAGATTAAGTATTGGATCCAAGATTCCTAATGCATATCTAAAGTAGTTTCATATTCTAGTAGCAATTTCTCCCTTAATAAAGAGATGTTCAATAGTCTCTTCTACAAAAATAACATAACATTTATAGTTACTTGAGCAATCAGGATTCCATCTTTGCATTAAAGACACTACAAGAATATTTCCAAACCAAATCCTCCACACCAAGAAATAGATTTTGAAGGGAATTTCTTTTATCCACAATTTTATCATGTCTTCAACTTTTTCTTTCTTGTTCACCAGAAGTCCCCAAATTGAGTTTACTGTGAATTTGTCATTGGTGATTTTAGTCCACCAATATTTATCAACTTAATTTCTGAGATAAGGAGGATAAAAATTTGCTTGAACATGGTCCACCACATATCTGGCAAACAACCTCTAAATATTGTATAGTCTCATTCCTCCTCCTTTCAAAATTCAACAATATTTTTCCTAGGATAACAAGTGTGTACATCAGAATCATGCATATGTAAAGGACTCGAATTAGACCACTTGTCATACCATATAGCAGAAGTGCCTCCTCTAGGTTTCCACCACATGTGTTTTTCCAAAAGTTCCCTATTTTGCAGTATGTGCTTTCATATTTGGATCCTCTTTTCCATTGAACTAGTTCAGGAATCTGCTTTTTACAATACTTAGTCCACAAAAAGTTAGACCATATTGTATTTCGTGTTCTGAAATTCCACCAAAATTTTGCATACATAGTTTTAATACATTAAACATGGACTTTAATACCAGACTTCCTTCAATTTTAGGAAGACGAACATCTATCCATTTGGATCATTGTTTATTTCTACTATCTTCCTTATTGTTTCAATAGAATTTAACAAAAAATTATGAATTTCTTTTATCACACACAAGGGAGGAGTAATAACATAAAGTATATAGATGGGGATGCTTTGAAGCACTTACGCAAAAGACTTCCTTACCCCCATATGAAATCATTCTACTTTTCCAGCTATGTAGTCTACCTTCAATCTTCTCAAACAGTTCTGAATAATTCTCTGTTCTCTTTCTGACATGAATAATGGGGCAACTTAGGTATTTCATAGGAAAATTCTCACTTACCATCCAATTATTTTCTCCATCTGACTAGCCGTTGCTACTATTACATTTTGGTGAAGTTAATAAGAATTCTTTTCCTTATTAATCTTCTGACCTAATTGTTTCTCTTAGTCCTACAAAATAGACATAATTTTCTCTAGAGAATAGCCATTATATGAAGTAAAAATAATTGTGTCATTTGCAAATGCTAAATGATTAATGTTGGTACTCCGCTTTGACAACCCATAGCCAACATATCGGGGATCTTCAAATAGAGCATTGAGTGCCCTGAATAGAACCTCAATTGAGATTATGAGCAAAGTTAGAAATAATGGGTCACCCTGTTTAACACCCCTCGTGGAATGAAAGAAATCATGTGATTTCCCTTTAAGGACTAAGCAGTAGTTGTTAACAAGTAGTCTCCAAATCAAACCTACCACACTATTTGAAAAATTCATCTTCCTTAGTACTTTCATAATAAAAGAATCAAGAAACTATGTCCTAAGCCCTTGACTTATCCAACTTAATGATAACATTCTCATGTTCGCCTCTCTTAATAATATCTACAATAATTTGTTGTGCCAGTAAGACATTTTCAATAATGCTTATATCCTTAACAAAGCCAAATTGATTAGAAGAAATCAATCTTGGAAGAACCTTTTTCCAGTCTATCATGAATTACTCTAGATAAAATATTATTAATGAAGTTACTTAAGCTAATATGTCTTATATTCGGAAAGGGTTGAATTTTATCCTTTTTAGGTATCATAATCAAATTAGTGTGAGTGGATTTAGGTAAAGTACTTCCTGCATAGAATGCCTGCACCATTCTATGAATATCTTTCCCAATGATATCCCAACACACTTGATAGAAGTTATATGTAAGTCCATCTAGCCCATTAAAACTATCACCATTAAGCTTATATACTACATTCTTTACTTCTTCTTCATCTGTTACAACCCCCAATTCAGAATTCTCTTCTTCAGTGATCAACTCTATGATGTGATCCAGTAGAGTCAAATTTGTTTCATCCCTATCTTAGTGTAATTGACTTTGGATGTGATTTACCACCTTATTAGCAATTTCTTCCTCATTTTTCAACAATTGCCCTTGTGAATTTTGCACTATAGAAACTAGTGCTGGGCATTCGATATTTTGGTTTGGTTTCATTTTTTTTCCAATTTTTTTAATTTTTGGTTTTTGTACAACGTGTAACGAACAACGGTTTATGTTATTTTGGTTCGATTTTTGTTAGTTCGGTTTTTTGTTAGTGGGCTTTTTAAAATTTTGTAATTTTTTTATTTATATTTATTTCTTTTTGCTTATTTTACTCTGTTTCTTAAATTATTTATCTTCATCGGAAGTGAAAAGTGGTCGGTGGTCGGCTCACGGCTGGGGCCTGACTGTGTGGAAACTGGAAAGGTCGGTTGGTCGCTGATGTGTTGCGTGTTGCATGCTGCTGCCTGCTGATCGACGCCGGTCGCCGAAAGTAGGAACGCTGATTTTTCGTGTGCTGCTGATGTAGTGCTGTAGAAGTGGGAACGTGGGTGTGGAAAAGTATGAAAAGTTTGAACCTTTTAGTTTTAAATTATAATATTTATTATTTAATATTAATAATTAATATAATATTAATATATATTATAATATAATATATTTCGGTAAACCGAAATAACGAATAACACAAAAATTACATACCAAAAACTGAATCGAAATACCAAAAAATACAAAAACATATACCGAATACCGAACCAAACACTAAAATACCAAAATAATTCGGTTCGGTTCAGTTTTTTGGTTTTTTGATGTTTATGCCCAGTCCTAATTTCTATCCCTACTTTCAAACCAAATATAACCTGCCTTTTGTTGTCAAAACTTCTTCTCCACGTGGAGATATCTAGAATATTCAACTTTGGCCCTTTGCATAATAGCTCTATTTTTCAGAGAAAGAAACTCTGAAAAGTGCTTTTCCTTCATTCTAGATATTTTCTCTCTAATCATGAGTTGTTGAAAACTATTCCCATAAGTAGCATTGCTTCATGAAGAAAGAACATGCTTTACTTTCTTTATATTCCTCTTGAGATTCAAAAAAGGGTTTAAAAAGTTTGTATCATCCCAACTCAACCTGACCACCTCTTTCAATCCCTTATGATTAGTCCAAAAATTTAAAAACCTAAAAGGTTTAATGAATCTGATTTTCCTGTTTTCACATGACAATAGGAGTGGGGCGTAGGGCTGGGCATATTAGGGTTCAAACCAAAAAAATCGATTGAACCAATTTTTTTTTTAATTTTGGTTTCGATTTTTCAGTTTGTTTGATCGGTTTCGATTATTAATTCTAGAATTTCGATTATTCGATTCGGTTTTCAGTTTTTAACTTTTTTAATTCAATTAAACGGAAAAACCAAAATTATATTACACTACACTAACATTAAGTTATGACTAATAATTTGTCTACATAGGCCCAATTTAAATATGAAAATGTGGCCCAATTAAAAATTACACCCACCCAATTCCCAAATACCAAATTATAAGTCTGAAAAAGTTTGGCGACTCCCAAATCTAAAAATTAAAAGTCTCTCGTCGACACGACGACTTTCGAAGTCAACTCATCCCATCGTCCCTTCGGTCATCGGCCCACTGGCCAGCTCCGATGTCATAATGAACAGATGGGTAGCAATCGATAAGCAGTGACAACAACCTCCATTCTCGACATTCCACAAACGACAGTCGTCCTCCTCCTCTCTCACACTCAGAAATTAGGGATTAGAAACATAACTGACTACCGAGAGACCTTTGATTCATCGTCGTCGTCTTACGATATATATTTGTCCTTGTCTCTTAGACTCAACAACAAACTCGGACCATCGACGATCCAATACCAACATAACAATGATTCAGTACTTGAGTTATTGTCTTGTGAATTTGTGATTGAAAATATATTTTATATGTTGGTTATGCATAACTTAGGTAGTTTAGTGGGCAATGTCATTCTTCCTTCTGGGCCATGGTGAGCCTTCATGATTATGAGTTTGCTTATCGTTTGCAACTCATCTTTGCTATTCTGGGCAGTGACATTCTCAATTTCTCCTCGCACTAATGAGTAACAGCAGAGAAACAAGAGTACTAGCATTGTTGTCTTTGTGAAGTTGTGCTTGAAAATGTGTGTGTCATTGCTTATTAAATTTGGTTAAATAGAAAAGCACACCGAAATTATGAAAACAGAACCGAACCAAATTTATTTCAGTTTGGTTTGGTTTAACATTTTCACCAAACCAAAAACATAAAAATTGAACCGAAATTTGCAAACCTAACCGACCGAACGCCCAGCTCTAGTGGGGCGTGATCAGAGTCAATTCTTGAAAGATGCTCCACTTTTATAATATTGAGTTTACTCAGAAGCACATTTTTTTTTAAGAAACATGAATATTTTATTGATAATCAATGCGGGTATATAATTCTATTCCTCCCTTGATTCTCCTCTCATAAGATTTATCCATGATTCGAGGGTCGTTAGTGGCGTATTTCTCGAACTAGGATGATTTATATTTGACCTCTATATAAATATTCCATGATTTTATGGAATATTTGAAATCTTGATCTCTCTATGGAATTTTTGAGATACTCAAAAGCACATTGTTCACCAGAATTATATCTAATTTCTCAAAGATGCAGTCACTCTCCGCCCTACTATTTCGCCAAGTGAAAGGACAATCTTTGAATTGAACTTGATATATGTCATTAGATTCTATGCAATTTTGAAAGTCTTCCACTTCACCCCCCCCCCCAACACTAGTAGACCACCTATTTATTCACCCCCATTAAGAATCACATTGAAATTCCCTCGTATGATTCATGGTTAATTCATACCACTAGCAAGTTGAGTTATATCCTCCCAAAGCTTTAATCTCTTATTTGGGTCACATTTAGCATAGACAATAGTAATAACCATAATGAAATTAGTGGCCAAATTATTGATGTGTACACTAAATTGTTGATCAAAGTTACTCACTTCTAGTACCTCAAAGGCATGATTAACAAACAACCAAATTTTCCCGTTGTTGTTTGCATACCTCTTTGACATTCCAAGCTTTCTATTGAATCTATTCAGATATCTCACATCCTGAAATGGTTTCATCAAAGGGAAAAAATTGAATTTAAGAAAATCATGTAGCAACTGGATTCGGTGAAAAGCATTTTGAGTCATTGTCGACCTTACATTCCAAATGAGTACTTTCATAGGGAATATTGTTGTTTTTAGTCACCTGCCTTTTGGGCTGAATTCAGACTATCATACTTTCTCCCTTTTTTCAGACTTCATTACTTTAGTACTTTTGGGAGAAATATGTACTTTTCTATTGTGATCATCTGTTTGACTTTCATTTGTTTGCATTTGTTCAACTTTTAATTCTCTGTGTATAAGAATATCACGAAGAACCTCATCTGGAGATTGAGGTGTCTCTAGCTATTTGAGTTGTATATGTACTCATAGTTGTATTATATATAGTTTACAATAGTTCCCTCATTGCATTCATTTACTTCACTGTCACTCTCCCCCATTTTTGCTCCCATATGCTTGCTGATTTTCACTTTTACTGTTTGTCTGATCTCCATTTCCATCCTAATATCACTCACTTGCTGATTTAAGTGATTTTCTGATTGTTTTGTAAGGCTATTGGAATTTGCACAAGAAGATTCTGAATCAGCTGCAGAAATCTTCATAAATTCTCTTTGCTCTTTTGAATTACTGCATTTTTCATGTGAACTTTTATGCTTATTGGACTGTTGTTTATGAAATTATTATTCTGGTTATCTTCATTTCCGATTGCTAATGTTTCAACATGTTCGGATGTAGGCTTCACATTGTCTTAACATTCTTGCACTTTCCTACTAACTTCATTAGCAGCGTGATCCCCAAATTCAGTTAATTGCATTCCATTCTTTTGTGTATAAATGGATTTTTTTTGCCAAATCTATGTCTATTATTTGTAGCATAAACTAGATCAATTCATTATAAATTTATAATCCAGTTTTGATTTTTCCATATTTTTTTGGTTTCTCCGGCCTTCTCAATTGTCATCATTGTTTCTTGGAATTATTCCATAGACCCCCTTCAGGTTTACCACACTTTATTTCCGATATTACACCTACTTTCCTTATTTTTATTTTCTCATAACCATTCTTCAAATCTATTTAAATTAAATATGAATTAATTTAATTTTGACAAATTTACCCTTCTTTATATTAATTTCTTTGTATTAACAAATATTATCAAATAAAACAAAAAATAATAAACTAATACTCATCTAACAAAGACTTTTTAAAATAAATCAACACACCTAAATTTTCTTTACTGCCTTGGGTTGGGACTCTAGCTGTCGAGGCTGCAAATAAAAAATGATAGCAGAAAATATATGTTCAAATAAAATGAATAAAAAACAGTGATTTTCAATCCGAATAGAATTAACTTCATGTCTGTTGATTTATTTTTAAAGTCTTTATTAGATGTGTATTTGCTTTATTAGTTTATTTATATTTTTGATAATATTTTTTAATATAAATTTATTTTTTTTGACCAAAAGCTGTTAATATAGAGAAATTAATATAAAGAAGAATAAATTTGTCATATCTAAGTTAATTTATATTTAATTTAAATAGGTTTGAAGGATGGTTACTGAGAAAATGAAAATAAGGGAGGTAAGTGTAATATCGTAAATCACGAGAAGGTAAGTGTGACAGAGCAAAACCTGAAGGGACGTCTCTAAAATTATCCCTTATCTTTTTTTAAAAAAAATACATCTCAGTGCTATCGAAATCATGTATTACCCCAATGTGGAACAGTCTGGCACGAAATTCAAATTTAATAAGATACCAATATAGATACCAGACACCAAATGAGATTATTTTTTTTATGTATATAAATAAGGATGTATTTTCTATGGGGAAAAAATCTAAACAAGGGAATGATATGCAAAAGCTGATTTCTTCTCTAAAAAGGTCTAATATATGTTATATTATTCGAGTTCAATTTGTAACTTCTTTCTATAATCCATTTAGTCAACGCATACCTAACTTAGGCTAGTTTTTCTATAACAACGTTGGCCTTTTCAATTGTTTATATCAGCTTAAATTTAATAATTTAATTTCTTCTTAAACTAAGAAAGCATCGTCTAGCTAACCTATTGAGATGAGTATTTAGAAAACTAATGGAACTAAAAATGAAGAATAAAAACTTTTGACGATATATATATATATATATATATATATATATATATATATATAT
>JAJONZ010035895.1:0-13636 GCA_029582445.1 Solanum paucissectum | reverse complement strand
GGTTCAGATATGAAATACATTATCAATTAAAGAAATATCGATGATCAATTCAAGGAGATTTATATATTAAATTTGATATTGATAAACTTTTGTTGATCGATAAAATTAAATTTATATAATTAGGAGGTATATAATTTAAATTTATAAAATTAAATTTATTTAATTAAACTTTTGTTGATGTGTAGTTAAATTAAATTTATATATGTAATTTAATTAATAAAATTGACCTCAAGAGCTGAGTTTATATTAAAATAAATTAATAAATACCGACCTTAAGATCGGTATATTTAAATTATTATTTTATTTGAATAATATCAACTTCATGATATCGATATTTATTAAATATTTTTAATTATTTTAAAAGATGGATTGTCGGTAAATTAAACACTTCTCTTAAAAAAAGAATGATAATATCAAAACCTAAGTCAACTCTCACCCTCGACCCAACCGCATCGGCGCCCATCCCCACCCATCCCCGACCGGCGCCACGCCACCATCCCCGACCGGCGCAGCAGCAGCAGGAGGTCGCGCCACCATCCCGACCGGCGCCGCCTCGATCAACAGCATTAGAAGTTCGCGCCACCATCCCCGACCTTCTTACTCAAGGTGAATTTTTAGAACCCAGTTCGAACTAGCTCATTGCTGCTGTTTTGTCCTCGCATCGGACTTTTTTTTGTATGTTTTATTTTGAGAATCAAACAACTGTGTTTTTGTACTTCCTCACCTAAAAGACTAGCTCATGTGGTTTCATGCTTGACTTTAGTGAGAACTTTGTAGCCAAATAATCCTGCAAATCAGTGACACCCTCAAAGGCCTTTGGACAAATAGTTCTTCTCAGCTTGCTTAGCATCAATCTTCTCAAAATTTACCTTACTAACATAAACTTTGGTTGAGGTAGAAATGACATAAGTCTGATAAACACAGATGCAGTTGATTTGTTATAACAAATACTGCCTTAATGAGGTTTGTCTTACATGTAAAAGGCCTTGTAGTAATAATAGTCAGTTGGGACCAAATTGGATTTCTCATCATTAGATTGTTTGTCCAGTAACCAATGGGAAAGAAAAAAAAACGATTGGAGCCATGTTTAGGGGATTGTTTCTTGGCTGGAGTGATATTTTCTGTTGCAGTTCTGTAAGCATGAAACACTGTTCTTATTTCCTGTTCAAAACATAAGCTAGTCTTTTTTTTTTCTTTCTTTTTGGCTATGTTTTTCAGCATTTGTTCTCAATTCTCATACTACTTTCAATGAGCCGATTAGCATTTGTTTCTTTTCGTGCCAGGTAACTGAGGAAGCTCAACATCTAAAAAAGTTGATACAAGACTATACTGCTTCTTTCATCGAAGTAGCAGATAAGGTTTGATGCTTTTAAATTTTTAAAGTTCAAGTACAATTGTTTTCTATAATGTGTTTGTGTCCATCTAGTATTGATACTTAGCTTTAATTTTGTAATAATTTGTTTGTGTCCATCGAGTGTTTGTTTAGCATAAGTACCAACACTAGTTGATCTTATTGATGACAAAATTGATTTTCTTGCAAGATCGATTTGTGTCCATCTAGTATTGACACTTAGCTTTAAATTTAGAAATTATATATTTGTTAAGCATAAGTACCAACACTAGTTGATCCTATTGATGACAAAATTGATTTTCTTGCAAGATCGATTTGTGTCCATCTAGTGTTGACACTTAGCTTTAAATTTAGAAATAATATATTTGTTAAGCATAAGTACCATACTTGTTGATCCTATTAATATCTCTTTCCCTTTTTCTTTTGTTCCAGCTGAATTGTTCCTTAATACTCCTCATTTGATGTGAAGCAGGACGGAAATTGCTCCCAAATTACTTCCTACTGATCTCCTAGCTGGACATAAGGACTTCAATGCATATCTGGTTCTGCGATTCTCACTTCTGAATCTCAAATTAAAATGGCTTCAGCAGAAAACAATGGTGCCTCTAGCCACCCCTCCACTACTGGCGCCACCACGAAAACCACCGCTGTCGACGGCGTAAACGCTTGCCTTATTATTTCAACCACCGAGACCATACGTTTGTTTCTCGCCGGAGCTTCCGCGGGAGTTGAACTCGCCGATGACCTGAGAGAACTCGCGTCTTCCCTTTCGGATCATCCCACGGTACCATACAAACATCTGAGGTCGGTTTGGATCGGGTCTAACCCTGTAACACGACCTGATCTGATGGGCTTGTTATCCGGATCCAATTTCGTCTTCTGCAGTCCAAAACCTAGAGAAAAAAGTGAGGAACTCAAAGCTCGGTTGAGGAAACTAGAAGAAGCGTCGGAGAGGAAGGCGTATGATGAATTGGTGAAGGATATTACTCCTAGGAAACCTGTGGATGAGCCTTTTTCTTCTTATAAAGATCAAATGGGCTTTGGTGAGTCTCTCTTTTGCATATTATAATGATCTATTGGCATTATTGAAGTTGTATTTCCTAGTTCCAATTTTATTGACATAGTATTGGAATGAAATCAGTCTGAATAGAACAGAATGATTCATAACCCCAATTAGTACGAATTAAGGCCATAGTTGATTGATATTGATTGGAATCAACTATTGAGGTGAGAATTGAAATTTTATTTAATAGAAGTCAGTTCAAAAGGCTAATTTTTTGGAAAAAATTGAACTTTCTTATTCCAGTAATATATACAACAACTACAACATACCAAATGTAGTCCTATAAGTGGTGTCTGGGAAGGGTAGTGTGTAAGCAACTTTACTCCTTGAATGATGTTCAGTTTCCCCTATTCCTAAGCTAAGTAATGAGCGAGAAAGACGAATGCCAAAAGAAACTATTTACGTAGTAATAGTAAGTAGTCGCGAGAACAGGAAAGGTATAATTGCGTCAGTCCTTCCAATCAAGCAAGCGACCAATGATTGCCATCAAAGCAAATTGTATTGACTATAGACTTGCAAGATAAGGTGGGAACTTGACAAGTAGAGAGGTTGTTTCCAATGGACCCTCGGCCTAAGTAACACACACACAAACTATATATATATGTTTGTGTGTGTGTGTGTTTCTAAGAAAGTGAACACATTTTTGATTTAACAAAGGTTCAAATTAGGACAGTTTAAAGTGGGAGTTAGAGTAGTTTTAACTGTGGGATATAAATCATAATATGATGGCAAGAGCATTAGCATGGGTTAGTCAAAGCTTCAGTTGAAAATGAGTGATTTCTGATAAACTTCATCATCTTCAGAATCTGATGAGGTGAAGTTGGTTAAGACTCACTTATGTCTACACACACACATGTAAACATCCCCCTTTATTGGACAACAAAGAAAAGATTGTCTGGAACAACTCTCTAGGTTTCAGACCCAGGAGTTGACTTCAGTTTTTTGCTGTCAAAGGCTTGTGTGATGGTGTGGTTAAGCCCTGAAACTAGATGGAAAGCAGGCTGATTACATTTCTCTCTTGCACTGCTCTTTAGTTCAGATAGGTGCTGAGGGATGCGTTTGATCACGCATGGATCTTTCTTGAAGCGAGCATCACTAAACAATAACTATTTCACTTAATTATACAGTTCCATATCTTTTTGTATAATTGTTTTTGTGTTTGCAGTTATTGTTCTTTGATTGCATTTATATTTAAATTTGCACCTTTCTTCATCAAACCATCATTTTTCTTTGCGCTTTGCACTTAAATCCCAGCAGACCTCAGTGATCCTTTTTTTTCCCGCCTTTGATAACATTGCTTCCATATGAGCATTTAGAACATGTATTTCAAAGGTATAGGGCTAATCAAATTTCTTGTGTTCCATTATAAGAGGGCTGTTTTGGTTGGAAAAAATGTGGATCAACCTTCCAAGAGATTTCTTGCTAGGCTACTCTTCGATTTGCTTAATAAATAACCTGATGGTAGAAGTAACAAAGTAAGTTTGAATAAGTGTGTCTGTTGGGATTCATCGGAAACAGCCTCTCTATCCCACAAAAGTAGGGGTGTAAGGTCTGCATACATCGTACCCTCCCCAGACCCCACTTGTGGGGACTACACTGGGTATCTTGTTGTTGTATCTGTTGGGATTCAAAGAGATTGGGAATTATTGCTTGTAAATGTTCTTCTGAAGATTATTTTTTTGGACAAAAAATGCTCTTCTGAAGGTTTTGCAAGCCTCATATGATAGATTAAAGGCAAAACGTCTTTATACATTTGACAGGGTGTTGCCAAAAAAGATAAGAGTTGGAGATAATTTTAGTATCTAGGCATGATTCATAATCAGACTTGTTGTTCGCATGCCAGCCTTGTTTTAGCCGCTAAGTTTCTCTAGACTTTTTTGTTAACTTTTAGCCATTAAGCAGTTCGTTCTTGGAGGCTGAAAATTAGAGGATCCTATATCACTATCTGCCATGCAAAGCTTCAATATCTTCAAAAGTCTAGTTTTACCAGACATATGAGAGATTGATTTTTGATTAGTGAGGTCATCTTGTTCTCTTGTTCTTTGTCATGTGCATTTCTAGGGAATATCATTTAGGAGATCTGATTAGGGTTCCAAGTGTTTCTTGCCTCTGCATATTTATACAACTCTTCGGTAACATGAGCTGAGCCTTGTTTCTGTGAGATTTTTCGTTGTATATAAAGAATAAGTTGTTACTTCCTTATGGTGTTTGACGTGAACACGGAGGTTAATATTTTAATTTGACTTTACATATTGTATTTATGATTGCTGAGGAAAATATTAAAGTAATGGTTAAAAAGTTTGTTTGATAGATGAACCATGCTATCGATGATTAAACTTTGAACAGACGTCGTGTTTTTTTTTAATTAAACTGCCTCCTTTGATCATTGATGAGCAAAAATTACAAGTTTGAGTTTGGCATACCAAACTGATTACATGAGCATAGAGTAGAGACAAAGCAGTTTGTTCCACTAAGTTAACAGTTAGCTAATCCTAAACTAACTGTAGCTCTAGTAGAAATGCAGAGGTCAAGGGGGGTCATATACAATAGTTGCTGGTTTAAAAGTTTTGGATCTGAAGGTAGGAAAATCCCATCTGTCCATATTAACTAGACCCTTAACATGTCTAGGAAGTTCCGAGAAGGAGTTGAAGACATGTACTCCCACCAAACCATGACTGAGGGCTGCTAGTTTATCAGCAGGTTTGTTAGCCTCCCTAAAACAGTGACTGATATTAAAACCATGGTAATCAACTAACTTCTGAATCTCCTGAATCTGGTCCCAAGTGCCCAAGGAGGTCTCCATTCCTTTTTTATCCATTTAGTCAACAACATGGAGTCTGTCTCTCCCCATACCATGTCATAGCCTCTGTTCTTACACCAGTTGAGCCCAAATAGCATTGCGGCTGTTTCTGCCATGTTGCTTGTGCCTTGACCGAGATTTATCAAATAGGCAAAAATCAGAAAGCCTTGATTATCTCGAATTATTCCGCCTCCTCCACAATTTCCTTGAAGGCAACTCCCATCACTATTGAGTTTTACTATCAGTGTAGGTGGTTTGAGCCATCTAACCATGATAAATGTCCTTTGTTGGATTTCAGCTTCAAATATTTGGCATATGCTACCCCATGTTGCTCCAATTCTGGCCTTGCTAAATTGGAGCCTTGTAACCTGCAAGATAGTAAAAATGACATTAGTTTTTGTTCGATAGAGTGAAGGTTTTTCATCCTTAAACTTGCTACTACATCTTAATCTCCACAATTCCCAACAAATAATGGAGGGTAGAGTTTTAGCGATGAAAGCAGCTATGGGGTTGCGAGTCCTCAAATTCCACCAATTTATCAAAAGCATCTTCAGAGAGATGTTCCTATAACTGATTCCCAGAGGACCCGCAAAATTATTCCACTCTCTCTTGGCATGATCGCCTTGACAAAAAAGATGATCTACCGTCTCAATTATATTGATTCTGTTAACATCATCACAACAGTGGCATCCTCGAGGAATATTGATGCCTAATCTTGCCACTTTATCATCAGTAGATAATTTATCATTAATCGCTCTTCAAGTGAGAAAAGACATTTTAAAAGGAATGTTGCTGCTCCAAACATTATTGGAGATGTTCTGATTGTTTTTTTTTTCTGATGTTGCTCCAAACCGAACAAATGCTGAATAGCCCTGTAGTAGTCTGGGTCCAAATAGCCTTATCATCTTTATTGTTGTCAAGAACAATTCCTAGGCTAATAATCTTGTTTTTTAGCTCCATATTGGGTTGAATTTGAAGACTATTCCACTCCCAAGTACCATTCGTAAGAATAGAATTGAGCTTGATTTGAGTATGACAAGAGGTGATCAGATAGAGAGGTCCTAAGTCGGACCAATTATCAAACCAAAAGGATACATCGCCTCTTCCTAGTTTCCACAGATTATACTCTTCAGTGTTGTGCTTGATTTCTTGAAGAGCTTTCCAACAGTGAACTTCCTTTGGCTAATTGAACACTGATCGGATGTTGGTCAACGAAGTAGTTAGCACACATGAATTCTCCCCAAAGAGATTTAGAAGTTCTAATATTCCACCATTGTTTAGCCTTAAACGCATTACATATGTCATTGATCCTTCTGAAGTTTACTCCTCCTTCATCATAAGGGTAACATAAGTTATCCCAAGAGATCCAGTGATGTTTTCCCCCAGTGTCTTGGCCAGACCAAAAGAACCTAGCTATGCATTTTTCAATCAGCTCCATGGTCCCTTTGGTTGGGTTGACAACACTTAAGAGATGGATAGGAAGAGCTAGTAGAACATGCCTGATAAGAGTAGCTCTTCCTCCGGTAGAAAGGAATTTAGTGTGCCAACCCTTGATTCTATTAATGACCTTGTTGACAATATCCGAATAGTAGCTGATTTTTTTCTTACCGGTAATCAAGGGACATCGTAGGTACGTAATAAGAAACTCTTTATACCTCATCCCTGTGATAATCTTTAGTATGTTGATGGCAGACAGACCACTTTTAGAATTCATGGAAAAACAGCTTTTGTTCTTGTTGATGAGTTGACCGGAAACCTTCTCATACTTGTTCAGAGTCTTAAGAATCAGTTGGAGAGATCTGTTACTCCCATTGCAGAACAAAATGGTGTCATCTGCAAATGTGAGATGATTGATACTAGGGCCTCTATTGTTCATGTAAAAACCTTTATAACCAGGAGAGTCTTGTAAACCATTTAACATTTGAGATAGAAGCTCGGCACTAAGGATAAAGAGACTAGGGGATAAAGGATCACCCTGTCTCAAGCCCCTAGTCGATTTGAAGAAACCGTGTCTTTCGCCATTCACAATAACAGAGTACCAGTTATTAGAAAGGTAATTATAGATAATATCAACCCAATTTTCTGCAAAACCCATTTTTCGAAGACCTAAACATAAGAAGGTCCAAGAAACTCTATCATAAGCTTTAGTCATATCTAGTTGCATGACAACATTACCTCCTCTATTTGGTTTGTTGATATCCTTGATGATCTCTTGGACAAGCAGAATGTTCTCAGTGATAGCCCTACCCTTGATAAAACCACTTTGATTTCTAGAAATAATCTTAGGGAGAACAGTGGCTAATCTGGAGTTGAGAATTTTCGAAATGATTTTACTGGAGACATTACACAAACTGATAGGTCTTAGGTCAGAAATTTTTTGAGGGTGATCAATTTTGGGAATCATGATTAAACACGTGTGGGTGAAATTTTTTGGAAGTACAGTTCCAGAAAAGAAAGCTGCAATAGC
Source organism: Solanum paucissectum (assembly GCA_029582445.1). Classification (NCBI taxonomy): domain Eukaryota; kingdom Viridiplantae; phylum Streptophyta; class Magnoliopsida; order Solanales; family Solanaceae; genus Solanum; species Solanum paucissectum. The sequence goes on along the minus strand of JAJONZ010035895.1, from coordinate 5,955 downwards.
TCTATGAACATCTGAGGCAATGATAGGCCAAACACTTATAAAAACAACCACTTAGTCCATCCGGGCCAGGGGCACTGTCAGGGTCCAAGGAAAAAACACAATCTTTAATTTCTTGCATCGAGGAAAGGGAGTTGAGCATAATATTATCATCATGAGTAATGCATCTTGGAAGACAATTAATGTCCTCCCAGTTAGTATTGTGATACTCTTGGCTGAACATAGTCTTGAAGTACTTCACTGCTCCTTCAGCAATAGCATTATTACCTTCTAGCCACTGATTTTCATCATCCTTGATTTTTCTGATATTAAGCCTTTTTGTCTTGTCTTTGATAATGCTATGAAAGTAGGCCGTATTAGCATCACCCTTCTCAAGCCATTTGACCCTAGCTTTTTGCCTAAGGATGGAGTCTTGCAACTTGATAAACCTCGTGTATTCTGCTCTGCATCTTGATAACTCATTTTTATTGTCAGCCGAATTGTTATGGATACTGATATCTTCAAGAGCCCTTATCTGAGCTTCCAATCTTTTGGGTTCTTCATAAATGTCTCCAAAGGCATGTCTTGACCAGCTGCTGAGTTTCTTGCAGGTATTCTTAATCTTTTGATGAAGAACATACATAGGATTCCCTATTACTTCTTCCTCCCAAACGTTCTGGACAATATTCAGGTAGTCACTATGTTCAGTCCAAATATTGAGAAATCTAAAGTACTTGATGTGTTGAGTAACCTCATTACTCATCTTCACCAGCAAAGGAGCATCATCAGCACATGTTCTAGAGTGGTGAGTAATTGTAGACATCAAACCAAGATGAATTATACACCAGACTATCAAGTCTTTTCCAAATAGTGTTTGGAGGGTCTCTATTATCGCACCAAGTATATTTGGAATCATAATCACCTGCATCCTGCAATCCACAAACATTTAGACATTCTATGAAATCGAGACTCTCCTCCGGTGTCTTCCCCCCATTTTTTCATCCCAGGAGCAAATGACATTGAAATCTCCAATTGCACCCCAAGGATCTGAAATAGTGGAAGCAATGTTCTTTAAGTCTGCCCATAATTCCTTTCTCAATTCTTCAGTGCATTTGGCATAAACCACAGATAGGAAGAAAACAGGATCAACATCGTGAGCAACTCTGAGTAGTACGTGTTGATCCTTGTCTTGGATAATGTCTACAATAACTTCATTCGACCAGAAGATCCATATTTTGTTGGAGCAGTTGTTGTAAGCATTTTGAATCCCTAGTTTTCTTCTAAATTTCTCCATTTTCCCACTATCCACCATGGGTTCTTGAAGAGAAATCAAGGGAAGTTGAAATTGTTGTTGTAGTAGATTGAGTCTTTCTACGGATCCTTGAGATCCTATCCCTCTAATATTCCATGATAGGGTGTTAATCATTGGAAACTTTTAGGGGAAAGGTTGTTTTGTTCACTTGTTTGACAAGTCTGAAGTGACCTATCTTCGACAAACACCCCCCCTGTAAATTTGTTATTTCTAGGGGATATGTTGTTGTAAAACATTACTTTCTGATTGACCTGCACAGTATTTACATAGGAATTTTCATTTTGGAGTTGTTCCTGATGATATAATCATCAGATTTGGATGAAGTATTGTGATCCTCAAAACACTTCATGAGCATATCTGTTCCCGAGGGTATACTTCCTTCATTAACCAAAATATTTTGATCTCGATACCTGCTCCCAGTTCCCTTCTTAACCTGAGCATCATCTGGAGGATCTGGTTCAATCGCTCTAGCCAGTTCTCCTCCCATGTTAGAAACATGGTTGATTCCTGGGTCCAAAACGCTAGCCCCTACACTCTTCAACACTTCCTTACCTTTAGGCAGACTAATAGCAGTCCATTGACCAGGAGGGACTTTGCTTCTGACTATTGTTCCATTGAATATGTGAGTGCCTTCCCCGGCAAGAGTGACATCATTTGGAATGTTGATCCTATTTTTGAATTTTCTCTTCTTGTTTTCCAGCGTCTCAATCTTTTCGACATTAACATTCACCATAGAAGCTAAATCACCCTTTAGCTGGAGGTCAGGATCATTTATCTTTGTATTTGCCCTGCTTCTGGTTCTTCTTACTGATAAGTTGTTGGTCTGATTTTGAGTTTTCTCTAATTCCTTGGTGGTTTTAGCTTTGTCAACTCTTGTAGGCTTAGTGATAATCTGCTCCCGGGTGTTCTGATTTTTTTCATCATTGGCTCGGGTGATATCCATATCTTGTGTCTCCTCATTGTTCAGTAGTTGGTCGAACCTGTTTGCGCTTCCACCAGTGATATCAGATTGGTATGTTGTGTTACCCCCATTCTTGGTGTCTCTAGTGATGCTTTCCGCTTTGTTTTTCCTCCTGTCCACTTGTGTCCAACCTTCTTTATCGGTCTTGGTAGAAATTTCAGCAACTTTGGACCCATGAGCTTTGTTATTCCCTATTGCTTCTCCTTGATTTCTAAGTTGTTTGTTTCCAGATCCTTGTTGGCTTGATTGCTTTGGGATGTTGGCGTTGTTGCCATGTTGTTGGTTACCTCCTTTATTTGGTCTATTGTTGTCTTTAACCTGCTCATTTGCATTATTCTCATTCTGTAAATCTGGGTGGAGGATTCCGCATTTAATTTGGACATGCCCTTGTTTTTTACAGTGGGAACAGAAAAGAGGAATAGAGTCATATTCTATTTTTTGAGCAAAGCTTTCCAATTCCCCTGCTGTGTTCCTGATTTCCACACTGACCTCATGAATTAAAGGTTGGGTGACATGTAAAATAGCATGGGTAACAATGTCAAGCAAAATAGCATGGGTAACACATAATGTTGCAAATGTATTCACCTACTATGTTAGCTCATGAGCCAATTGATGTTGTTCTTTTGGGGCATATGCCTGACCGACTGATGCTTTAAAATTTGGCATTTCAAGTTCTTTGCTGTAAAAACCAATATTGGAGTAGGCTTCTTTCTTAACATGGGAATGCACATAGGGGTGATTAGTTCATTGTCTATAACCTCCTGAGATTTTGAGGCAGAATAATTGGATCAATAGGTGTTAAATTGTCAATAGAGATGTTGGAGGGAGAGGGTTATTTTAGAAAAAAAAGAGATGTTGGGTGAAGTAAACTTCCACTACTAATTTATATAGATAGGTATGAATGGAAAATCTTGAAATTGGGGATAAAATTTGGGTTTCAACAAGAAGAGAATACATCAAATACCAAGAATATGTGAATGAGTTTCTTTTCATTTTCTATTCTTCAAACGAGTTGCTAAGTTTGATCTAAAATTTAAAAGGAACTTAAGCATTCTTCTCTCTTTTTTGTCATTTCCCTTTTATATGTATAGCAAGTCTTTTCGTAGTTTGGTTGTAATCAACGCCTGTGCCCAGGCTTCCAGTTGCAGTTTTGTCTGCCCTCCTCAACCCTAAAAATTTGAAAAATGCATGATCAAATGCTTGCTGCATAGAGTATGGTAACTTGTGAATGTTTTTCTTTTTTACTTTTGAAGTTTATGTTTGTGAATAGAGAAAAGAAGAGAGATAACTCATGTTGAATAGATTGATGAATGAGTGCCTTCTTATAAAAGGGCTATGAAATAAGTAGTAATGTTTTCCTGATTTTTGGGAATATTAATTGTGAAAAATTCATTAAGGTTATTGTCTACATTATTTTGTGCAATTATGACTTAGAGAATAAACTTTAAAGACATTCCAACATATAGTTGCATTAGGTTTCTTGCCTTCCAATGTGTACTCCCAATTTTAAGGTGGTGATCGGAACTGGAAAGCTGAGCAGAGTAAGAGTATCTGGAAAAAGTTACAGTATACTGTTAAAGAAGCAGTTATTTCAGTAATATTGTCGTTGAAATGTCAAAAAAAAAAATTGACTTGGTACCATCAAATAGTATGAATGACGGTGGTCCTATGAATGGAAACTAAGGACATGCATGACACCAACTTGACTTGATTGTTAACAAACCTAAACATTCCTTTCCTTTCCTTTCAAATAGTCTCTACCGGATTGTAGCTGGTATGGTTCACCACCATTTCTGTTGCTCGTATGCCTTTGCTGTACCAACTTCTCAAAAAGTCCTTGTTACATTTTCGCATTGTCCAATGAATGCCCGGTAAACTCAAAAACAGTTTCCACGATTTTAAAACTACCGGGCATGCCAAAACAGGTGGCTTATACGTTCAGGCTTAATTCAACACAGGTTCTGGCACCTCACTAGCATACCTCTTTTCTGGAGGTTTTCCTGTGTTAAGTATGCTACATTTGCAACCAACCATGCTACTTTCGGTGGTGCTTTTGTTCTGCATATGTTCCTCCATGGCTAGGTATTGGGCCTTCGTTCTTCAACAGTCAAAAAACTCATGGTAAGGACTAACAGTGAAAGAACCTGAACTATGCATCTTTGAAAATTCATGTCATCATTGCTGGACAAGGTTTGAACATGTTCCAATTATCTAATAAAATATGTTATCCTGTTCATTAGGGTTCTTCTGAAGCTCAAATTCCATTCATTCTAATTTATGTATTCGGCAATTATTGATTTCACATTCTTCCTTAACAACTGGGTACTTGTGGGTACTTGTGGACTTGACCTATTTTCCTTTAGCTGAATGTTAGACACAATAGGGGCTTTGGAGAAAAGGTCCTTTTAACAAATTTGACGAGTTCTTTTTAGAACTTGTTTCTTTGCTTTTTGCCTATTGCTTCTGTTTTTCTGTTTGTACGCATGCACGTTTTTATTGTGGAAGCAAGTGCTTTCTTTTGTTTCCTCATCTTGCTTCTTTGTAGAGTAGTGCAGCAATTCTTGGGAGAAGTTCCAGTACTGACTGATATTTCATGAGTTAATTGAACAATAAAATCAAACCCATTAAGCTGCATCCGTATGAAGATATATCACTTGATTTGCTAGTATCAACTGTGAGGTTGATACAGTTGCTGCGTCCTGATTTGACCATGTGAGTGAGAGAGTTAGGAATGATCTACTATCGCTAACTTGTATATCTCTGGTCTTCACCAGCTTTTTTCATTTTCGTTCCTCTTCCGCTTGTTCAGGTTAAGTTCGCTGTTAGGTAGCTCCTTTCTTTACAAGTTCCTTTTGAATTAAATAAGAATTTGATTTGCAGTTTAATTCTAAGTAGTTCTAGTCCTTTGGTGCAGGCTTACATGTTGGTATAGCAATGTTCACTGGCTATCTGATGGGATATTTTGCATTCAGGGCCTTATTTAATCACAGTCCAGCAATGGTAAGTTGTTAATTTGATTTCCTCGTGATTCTATTCGATACAACCTCTATAGGTGGAGCAACAGCAACTATATAACAGACTTCTTCTCCCGTGCTTTTGTCTACTGTATCTACTTCCTCTGGTTCACTACTCTGTATTGAAGTTTCATTGCTCTTTCTTCAGAGCACTGCTGGAGGCATTCTTGGATTGGTCATTGCCATGCTTGTCGAGACACTTCTCTTTATTATCAGAACTTCGAGTCTAGATAAAAAACCGGCTAGAAAAGCCACTTCGTTCACAACAACGCAGAAGAAGAATCAGTAGGTTTCATCACAAGAAGTTGATTCTTTCTATGTTTCCTTAGAATAGGAATAAATATTTTGGTATTGAGCATCTTATTTATTTCTCCTCCTGTGAATTTTTATGCTGTAAAAATATGTATTCTTTGATTTGTGTAGCTCACTATAGGTTCGTTATAAGAGAATTATTGCACTGGCAATGCAAAATTATTTCTAATTGGGAAGTTTGTCTTTGGCACTTGTAATACAACAGTTAATTTTATCGTCATTCACAGAAAACCATGTGGTTTGTTTAGTACTCCCCATTAACTTTTATTTGTTCACTATTATTAGTAGATGTCTGTTTTTACTTGTTCAGTTCGGAAATAATTTGTCACTCAGTTTCTCCTTCCTCTATTTTATAGTGACTGAATTTTTTAGGCTTTATT
>JAJONZ010035894.1:0-18498 GCA_029582445.1 Solanum paucissectum | reverse complement strand
CACCGTTAAAAAGACTTCTAAACGAAAGAATTATCAATGCATGCAAAACACTATTCAAGAATTGATTATTTAATATTCATACTTTGTTAATCGCTCATAGTTCCCACAACCCTAGTTGTGGAGTTTAGTTACCCATAATTATACGAACGCAATTCATAGTTTTGGATGAAAGAATTATGAACTTACGTAAGAAGAATAATAAACCCAGAATTCCAACTTGAATTTCAAAACAAAAATCTTCAAAACGAACTTAAGAAATTAATAATTTCTGAAGTTGTAAGTTAATCTCACAATTCAAGAACTCGAATAGAATAATAATTTCTAACCCCTAAAAACGAGGTTTACATGCCCTATTTATAGAAAACAAATCCTAAATAAAAAAGGAAACAAATTAAGGAAAGTTTATTTCAGGTACGCGTCTTCATTCCACGAGACTGACTTACGGACCGTCGATGGATCTACGGTCCGTAAGTCCCTTCCGTCAACCGGGACTTAGAAAATATTTCAGCTTCCAAAAATCAGCTTCTCTAAAGCAAACGACGGACTAGCAGTACGGACTGTAGATAGACCTATGGTCCGTCAATCTTCTCCGTAGCTCCACACTTAGAATCTTCAAAAATCAGGTACTGGAACCCTCGCAGTATCAATCTACGGATCAACAGTACGGTCTGTAGATCAATATACGGACCGTCAATTGCCACCGTGGTTCCACACTTTGTCAAATTTCCCTGATTAGTCTTCCTTACCTTGTCTGCTGATCTACGGTCATCACATACGAGCCGTCGATGGACCTACGGTCCATAGATCACCTCCGTGAATGCCCTTTTTCTGCATTTCTTTCAGCTATCCCTATACTTCCGTGCCCGAACATCTTTCCTGCAAAATATGATAAAAACCAACACAAAAAGGCCCTAGACACACACAACTTGTAAGTGAAATGTATTAGAAATACCGTAAACTCACGGTATATCAGGGGTGTTACACAAAAGATGTGTATGTTAGCATAAAGAGAATATTAAACCACACATGAACAAGGCAGAAACATAAATAGCATTAGATCACAAATACTGACCAGTGTAGTCAGTCAAAACAACATAAAGCCAGAAGAGTTTTAATCAGGATTGAAGAACAAAAAGGGAAACTAAGGAAACAAGGCACTTTTCGGACGGAAGGGGAAGGGGAGTGAGGATGCGCCTAAATAGAGACAGAGATTCATTTGCATCCTTATGAGCCTTGATAAGCTGCCTGTTGAGAGCCTTAAATTCCTCACTGAGTGAGGCATTTGTCTTCAGAAGCATTGTATTCTCATCCCTCAACTTTTGCAACACCTGCTCATTTCCATCACTGGTTCCAGGTCCCCTCGAAACTGCCTTCTCTAATTCAGACCTCAGTGAAGTGATTTAAATCTCCTTGTTATTCAAAATCTCAGTAAGATCAGCCACTTCCCATTTAAGAGTAGTCTGCTGCTCTAGAACATCTGCCACTTGAGATCAACCTCTAGCTTGTCCCTCAATGCACTCACATTCCAACATAATTGCAATGAGGTTGATCTCTTCAAGTCCACCAAGCTTATCCATAAGTAAAAGATCAGCAACAGGTGACACTGTTCTCTTTTCAATTCTGGGCACTAACACATTGTTGATGAACTCAAAAAGCAACTGATATTTCCCTTTGAGAAACCCTTTTGGTAACCCTGCTCCTTTGACATCTCCACATTTTGTGGCAAGTTTTGTGAAGTCACTAGATGGTTTACAACATTCAATCGTTTGAATTCCTTCCATAGGAACTCCTAAAATGATCTCCAATATTTCTTCATCCAGACATGTTTCAACATTCCTGACAGTAGTTGCGACTCCACCATTTTCCAGAAGTTCCATTTTGTAGAAAAATTCACGCACCTCAGGTTCGTGCAAGTACGGAACTGGTGGTTCAAAGAGATGGTTCCAACCTTGAATAGAGACAAAAAAAATTTGACATGCCAATTTGGTTAGAATATCAGGATCAAAGACTCTGCCATTCAAAACCTTTTGGTTCTCCATTGCCGCTATCCGCTCCTCCCTTGTCATTCTCTTTTCTTCACTTTGTTTTTGCACTCTAGGACCTGGTCCCTTTACGGGTTTTAATTTTCAGCCACCTATTTTCTAACTTTCTCCCTTTTCACAGGAGATTTCTTTGCAGCCTTCTAGAGTACGAAAGGAGAAGTTGAATGAACTAGGGTTTTCAACTTCTTGGGAGATAGGGAGCTTTAAAGAAGAATTAGACTTAGGCATTTTGAGAGAAAGAGAGAAAAGCTTTGGAGAGGGGATTAATGAATTTCAACAAGAATTTGTTTGAAGAGATTTTGCAATTTGATTCACTAAGAGAAGTAGTATATAAAACCAAAAAGACAACGGATCCCCAACAGCAGCAACCTTTGGTTGAAAAGAAAAAAGACGTATCAAACTGACGCGATGAATGGGCGAGGGACATGTGGCAATAATGTTGACATACAGACAGTGTAGCGTACGTGATACTAACCTCAGGAGGACCAGGTCCCCTTTTCAGTTTGCAACCATGTCTGTATGATTTAATCTTCCCTTCAGCTAGACACACCATGAGTGTATACCTGCATTAAGGTACCAGAAGTGAATTTTTAAGTGAAAAGCATTAAAACAAGTATAGATACCTGCCCTCCGCAACATAATCAAAATAGAAGATTTTTGTGCAAACTTTGTCAAGGAATCAGGTAATCTTGTGCATCCCCAACCTCATCCTATTTTTAATGAAACATTCTTTACTCAATTCCTTTGTAAAGATGTCAGCCAACTGATCTTCAGTTTTGCAGAACTTCATCACCACATTTTACATTTCAACATTGTCCCTTAGAAAATGATGCCTCATGTCTATGTGATTTGTCCTCTTGTGCTAGACAGGATTTTTGGCCATGTTCATGGCACTAGTGTTATCACAAATGAGAGGAATAGTGTCTGTGAGTACACCAAAATCGACCAGCTGCTACTTAATGCACTGTAGTTGTGCACAACATGATGCAACAGCCACATACTCCGCCTCTGCAGTAGACAATGCCACAGAATTCTGCTTCTTGGTTCACCATGAAATCAAAGCTGATCCCAGGAAATGTGCCATGCCTGATGTGCTTTTTTTGATCAACCAGAAAACCTGCATAATCAGCATCAGCATAACCTATAAGATCAAAAGAGTCACCGGTAAGGTAGAAGAGGACCAGGTCCTTAGTTCCCTTCAAGTATCTTAAGATATGTTTGGTTGCCTTCAAGTGAGACTCATTTGGTGCTGCTTGAAACCTTGCACACATCCCTACGTTGAACACTATGTCTGGCCTGCTTGTAATAAGGTATAGAAGTGATTATATTATTCCCCTATACATGGTTTGATTTACCTCCACACCATCTTCATCTATATCAAGTTTCACACTTGTGCTCATAGGAGTATTCAGCACCTTTGCCTCAAGAAGATTAAATTTCTTGAGCAGCTCTTCGATATACTTCTCTTGGCATATTGAAATGCCTTGAGAGGTTTGTTTGATCTGCAAGCCTAGGAAGAATGTGAGTTCTCCCATCATGCTCATTTCAAACTCACTGCTCAGCAGATCAGCGAATTTCTTGAAAAGTAATTATGTAGTGGGTCCAAAGATGATATCATCCACATAAACCTGCACAATCAACAACTCCTTTCCTCAAGCTCTGGGAGCTTGTTTCAATCCATACAGAGCCTTGTTTAACTTCAGCACATGATTTGGCAGTTTTGCATCTTCAAAGCCTGGGGGTTGTTTGACATATACTTCTTCTTTTAGATTCCCATTTAAGAAGGCACTCTTGACATCCATTCGAAAAAACTTGAACTCCATGTGAGCAGCAAATGCAATCAAGATTCTTATGGCTTCCATTCTAGCTACAGGAGCAAAGGTCTCATCATAATCAATCCCTTCTTCTTGGTTGTAACCCTGTACTACCAGTCTTGACTTATTTCTAGTAATGATCCCATGCTCATCAAATTTGTTTCTGAAGACCCATCTGGTCCCAATAATGGTTCTGTCGAGTGGTCTGTGGACCAGGTGCCACACTTTGCTTCTCTCAAACTGATGAAGCTCATCCTGCATTGAAGTTACCCAGTTTACATCCTTCAAGGCTTCATTGATGTTCTTGGGTTCAATGGATGATATAAAGGCTGAATATGCAACTAGATTTCTTGTCCTGGATCTAGTTTGAATTCCAGAGTCAAGTGGAAAAACGAGATTGTCCGGTGGATGAGAAGATTGATGTTTCCATCTGGACTTTTTGCTCGACTCTTCTTCTGCATCAGCATCAGATTCAGCATCACCATATTCTGGACTTTGAGAAGGAGTCCCCTAGGTAGTGACAAAGGGACCAGGTACTCCTGTGAGATCTGCACCATTTTCTTCTGCAACTTGTTGGCTTCCAGGATTTAGGATTTCCTTGTTTTCCCTTTCTTTGATCAGCTCCTCTATTTCACGGCCTCCCTTATGAGCATTACTTTTCTCAGACTCATCAAAAGTCACATGCATGCTCTCTTCAACACATTGTTTATACACCGGATAAGCCTTGCTGGAGCAAGAGTATCCCACAAATACTCTTTCAATATCATTGAGATTACACTTCTCAATATCATCATTTTGGTCACAAAACATGTACTATTCACCATTTCAGCCCAAAAGTCCTTTGTAAAATTAACAGCCTGTATATTCCACTTGAAGGATGGTTTGATCTGCTTCCTTTTAACACAAGCATCACAAACTTTGTCATCGGTAAATTTTATTTTGAGCATATCGAGGACCAGGTCCCTTGACACAAGTTTGTGCAGTAGAGAACATTTACAAGAGCACGTCTCTCATGTCATACCTCAGCATTCTCACTTTGAGCACTAAGGCAAGTGAGACTGTCACAACGAACAGCAATCAGATCAACAGTACACATGTTCCTGCATCTCTTTTCTATCAAATCATCGCTCGAGAGAGCAAGTATGTGACCACATGTTCTTTCCGATAAGAACTTAACTTTGTTTCATTCATCAAAAATCTATGAAAAACTTAAAAGATTGTACTTCAACCATTGACATAGTACACATTCTCAATAGTGTGTTCCATAGATTTCCCAATCATGCCTTCACAAAAAACATACCTTTTCTACCATCGCCAAATGAGACACCTCCACCTTGAAGTGCCTTGAGAGAGAAGAAGCTTTCAGTTTCCCAGTCACGTACCTTGAGCATCCGCAATTTATGAATCAACGTTGACTGCTGCTACTTCTTCTCACAAGAATACCATATCACTTGTTAGCCTTGGGAACCCACTTTAGTTGGAGTTCCCAGTAACCAGATAAAGGAGTGATAAGAGAATTCTTTGTCCAGTGAGGTAGATTGATTTTTTTCAACGTAGGAACATGAGTACCATCAGGTCCCTTCTTCTGCCAGTTCTTCTGTTGACCAGGTCTCTTCTTCTGCTTGTTGCTCTGTTGACCAGGTCCCTTCTTGTTCCTGTTCCTCTGCTTAGAATATTTTGAGAGTTTATCTTGGGTCCTTTTCCAAGCTGGACAATCCTTCTTCAAGTGACCATCGCGACCACAATGGAGACACGGCAAACTATCAGACATGGTCACATCTTTGCCATGGATATTGTAAGAAGGACTTTTGCTTGAATTTCCTAACCCCTTCCTATCATTTTGACCTTGACTGGCAAGCTTTGCAAGGAATTTTGAGGAGTTGGTCCACTTGAGAGATTTGTTCAGTTCTTCTTTGACACGGACCAGGTCCTTCTCTAACTGATTATTTCTCTCCAAGGCCATAGCAAGTTTTGTTTCAGATGTATTCAAACTAGTTTCTAGCTCGATTTGCAAGTTGTTGGCCTCCCTCTTACCGCTGCCACATTTCTCACTCAGAATCTTTAATTTTTCCCTAAGTTCTAGATTTTCAGCTTCTAGAACCATCAATTGTTCTCCCACAACAGACATTTGGTCAACCAAGGCTACTTTTTCTTCCCGAAGGATATCTAGGTTGTTGTTCATCAGATCATTTTCAGTTGTTAACTCAATGAAAGAGTCAATCAAAACAACAGCTAGAATTCTCAACTTCTTAACACAGTAAACATGCAAGTTTTGTTTAAGATCCGAAAGGGTTACCTCTTCTTCATCTTCCTCATCATCAGATTTTGCCATAAAGGCTTCATCAGAGTGCTCATAGTCATCTGAAACACTCGAGGAGTCTTTCCATGCAGTCATCTCCCTCTTAACCATCTGGAAAAAGATTTCTCTTCTGCTACTGCTGGCACGGACCTGGTCCCCCTCTTGGTCTTTTACTTCCTTGTGATCAACTTCAAGCACAGAACAGTTTCTCATGGTGTGACCTGGTTGATCGCACTTGTAACACATGCCACTAGAGCTTGTGGCGCTATCATGAGCCTCTTCCTTCATGTAACCTCCACGTTTACTCACAAGTTTTTGAAATTTTTGAGTGAGATAGTCCATGGTCTCATCTACTTCAACGTTCTCACATTGTGACACCTTGGAGGCTAGTGATTCATACCTTTCTGCATCTCCCTTCTGATCAGCATCCCCAGTCAATCTGCCCTTGTTTCCTCAGCTTCATCATAGGTAGTTCTCAGCAGATCCCAAATTTCTTTAGCTGATTCGCACAAAGAAATCAAATTATATACATTAGGTCCGACTCCACACATTAAGAACTTCTTATCCATGTGATTTTTCTCAACTTTCCGTTTGTCAAATTCATTGTATTGTTGTCGAGTTTTGACAATGACCCTTGTGACATCCCCATATTTTACTTCTATAGATGGCACATAGGGACCCTCATAAATAACATACCACAGCCCACAGTCTTCAACCATTATGAAGTAAAACATGCAATGTTTCCACCACCGATAATACTGACCATCAAACAAGGGTGGCCTTGTTAAAGACCGACCTTCTTGACATCTCAGTGGAGAAGCCATTCTTTCCATAGGAATCTCTCTTGGTGTTAACCAGCTAGAGAGCACCTGCTCTAATACCAATTGTTGGAATGTATGCGTCCACGACTATCGATGGGACCAGGTCCTCAATACAGTTACACTAACAGACAGTAAAGTAAATACTAAAAGTAAAGATTGCACAAGTGTTTTACGTGGAAACCTCCTTGCTCAAGGGAGTAAAACCACGACCTAGCCTGCCAGGACTTTTCAAACTGCTTTCACTAATCTTCTCCAAGCAAAAGTAAAAGTCAGTTTACAAAATGAGATTAGCCTGCTAATCTCCACACTAAGCAATATATCCTATCACTTAGCTGAGCCAGAGCAGATACAACACTGCCCACTATAATAACCCTCATGATTAATATAGATTTTTCTAAGCAGATACCACACTGCCCACAAAACCACCACCCTTTGGACGATTTAGATTTTGACTAAGCAACAACAATGTTACCTACTAAATCACCTAACTCTAGATGACTTAGACTTTTAGAAACCGAAAAAAGATCTGAATCCTTATAGATTAGGATCAGATTTACAATGTAAGCACATGAGACACAAAGTAATAAGCAAAACAAAGACTCATCTTTACTCTACCAAGTCCCTTTGTTGAGTTAATCAATGCTCTTCCTTGAAGATGGCCTTATTTCCAAGCTTATGAATTTTGAGAGAAAATCCAAATTTAGTTTGCCAAATCTTAACTTTGTGTTTTGTTGGAAGAGACTAATTAAAATGAACACAAACTCCTTGGGACCGCCCATTGACTGAGAACCTGCCTCTCTGGAAGGACGTGAACCTACCACATCAAAAGTGGTAACTTTTCTGACAGCTGTCGTGTCATCCTTTCACATCGCAGTCTTGCAGGGACTAGGTCCCTTGCAAACTTCTCTTAGTAAGTTTTTGAGAATACGTGCTGGCTCTCTCCTTTTGAATGAATGAATTAGTTTGTTGTTTTTCCTTGGATATATTTAGACATGAAAATTTATTATCCAATGAACACGCAACCTTGTCGCTTCTAATTAGTGGAGTACTCTGCAGCTTCACCAACTTTCTGACGCAAACAGCTTTCCAGCTGTACAGCACTTTGACCATTGGATGAGTATTCACACTCTGCATAGGACCAGGTCCCTGCACTTGTGAGGAGATCATCAAAACATCTAGGAACATAATCACTTATCAGAGTGCATTAGGAATTCAACCCATCATTTATCATATAGCTCACAAGTTCTAAGATGAGAATAACCTTTCATCGTAGAGCCATCAACATATAATAATGTTTATCCATAACATAATCATATAGTATTCATGAGATTTACCTTTTATTCATCATACCAACACTACCATAAGCATAGCTTAACATTCATGTTCGTATCATAGCATACTTGTCAACACTTAGGGTTGTAAGGAAGAGGAAACATAACTCAATCACTATAATTCATAATCGAGTAGCACCTCCACCATAAGTGGATCAATAATTCAACATATGAACATTCATCAATTTGACAACCTTCATTCATGGCCTTAAAGGATTACATCAAGATTCAACCCTAACTCATAGGTAATCATTCATCATATATAGCAACATCATAATCCAATAATGAATTCCATAATTATATATTAGATTCTCATCCTTCATTCACCGTTAAAGTCATACTAGGGTTTAAAGTGAGAAAGAAGGGGAAATCATGGATCTTGAGGGGATTTGTTCAAAAACCATAAGCATGACATTAATTCATACACAAATCATCATATACAACCATATTTAATCATTATAATTCAATGAAAACACCTTTGTAAAGTGACCCACAAAATTGAGAGAAAACCTAGAATTTGGGGAACTTTGAAATCCAATTTTGAGAGGGCCTCTTGGGTAAAAGATCCCAAGAGTGAAGAGAAACCATACCTTAGTTGATTCCTTGAGAATCAATGGAGAAACTCCAAGCAATTTGGGATAGAACCTTGAAACCCTAGCTCCAATGAAATCTTCTTCTTCTAGAGTCTTTAGAGAGAGTTTAGAGAGAAGTGGGTTTTGATTTCTGTGATTTTTGAGTTATAACGTGGAAGACTTGTTATTACTTCATAGTAACCTAAAGTACCTAATATAACTACTTATAACCATTTTTAACTCTTAAGCAATTAATTAGTAAATTACTAAACTACCCCTACTTAAACCGTGTAGAGGCCGTGAGCTCGAGTGCCATCCACGAGTCCCCATCCACGGGGAATGGATTGAACCACGTGCCATACTGGCCACTCATGGTTTGGTACTGAGAGGGTGTAGACAAGGGTCATGGTGAGAAGACTAAGCCTCAAATCACGAGACCCTTCCACGGAGCGTGAGTCGGTCTACGAACAGTACTGCATGCTCGTGGTTTGGGACTGAGGGGGTTATTTTGGAGGATTCTAAGTATGGACTCACGAATCCCTTCCATGGGGTGTAAGTCAACCTACGCCTCATGGTTTACCCCACATGAGTCCAACCTATTTTGGACAGCTTCTTCTTTATTTTTGGTTCCAAGTTTTGGTCCTCATCAAGGACCCCTTGGGTGATCCTTGGGGAGTCGTATCCGGACGTTTGGACCCTACACATGAAATTTTACATTTTTAAACCCTTTTTATTCAAACTTTAGTCCACCTACGACACTCTAAAACACTCTAAAGTCAAGTCATAAGACCTATCACCTCACTAGTTCAATGCAGTAGTTTCAGGACATCGTGGTTGTTTCTTGACGTTTAAGCACTAACACTTTCTAATGAATTTAGTTACATTAGATTAAGTCTTGAAACATCATTTCTACTCTCATTAAGTCATTAGTCATCATTTAGGCTCTAGCTTAGGTCGTTAGATTTTTGGAGTGTTACATGAACGTGATCTTGTATATTGTTGATCTTGTGAGTGCCTTTCTGTGGAACTTTTGAATGCTGTATATTGAGCATGTTGTTCAAGATATGAAATCATTAGAGTGTGGTTGTTGAGGATATGAAATTGTTAGATAGTTGTTGTTGAGTTGTGTGATTTTTAAATTGTGAACTTTTAGGTTCAACTGGTTTTATGCATGTTGTAGTTGTCGAGGTTTGGTTGGTCTGTAAAGGAGTACCCGTATTCTATTCCCTTAACTTGTGTTTAGTAATTTACTTGTTGAGTACCCTGTGGTTTGGTACGCACCCCTTGCTCCTACAACTTTTTTGTAGGTTACGAGCCAAGATTTTTGTGATACTTTCCATTCTCTTATTTTCTGAGGCTTCTTGGAGATTTGTGAGGTAGTTGTTTGTCATCTCAGCAGACCTTACTCCTATTTATGATCTTGTTCTATTCTAGAAACAAGATCATTTGAGACTTGTGTTTTCTTTCGAATCAATTGTAATACTTTAGAGGCTTGCACACGTGACAACCAGATTTTGGGGTATTTTTTAGTTGATCATGAAATTTCCACATTTTATTGAAATGGTTGAGTTTTTGGCTGACTTATCTAGGTGGGATAAGACGAGTGTCATCACGTCTATTTTTGGGTCATGACAAAATGGTATCAGAGCCCTGGGTTCATAGGTCTCATGTGTATACAAGCCAAGTCAAAGTAGAGTCTCGATGATCAGTTTGGAGATGTTTGTAGTTATCTTCGAGAGGCTATATTGACTTTTAGGAAAAATCTTTACTTCTTCAATCTCTATCATGCATCCTTTGTCTGTTCTGATTTTTATCACTTCATTCCATTCTCTTTCATTTATATGATGACTCGTGCGTAGTTTCTCATGTCAATAGTTGGTTTTGTGTATGGATTGGATGTTAGATATGGTACTAAGGTTGAAGTGATATACTTGTGGAAATGATGTGTGGTTAGATTTAGAATGTTCAATGATTCGAAGGAATTGCGTGAGGTTATGGTTTGACGATTCACTTTGGGTATAAACAAACAATTAGCCTTAACAATGGTTGAAGGGACGTCATGAACATCTTTTTTTAGGCTAATCATATAGTAGTGGGATTAGTACTTGTGTGGTATAGGCAATATCTGAAGTGGTTTGACAACTGGAAATGGAATGATTAAATGTATGGCTAGATAATGGATAGTGTAACCTTGGAAAATATAGTTCGTATAGTTGTCATAACATATATCAGTTTCTTAGAAAATGATGTTGCTCCAATCAAGTTAGAATCTTTCATAGATTGAGTGTATATCAAAGAGGGTCGTAATACGACTACTATAACGGTACATATTCTTACTTGTTTAGAGTTAGAGAATGTGTTACTTTTGTTATTCACCTGATCGACAAAGGGATGCATATTGCTTTGGATGAAAGACGGAACACATTTGGTAACGTGTTGCAACTATTTAACGGGTAGAAATATGTGAGATATTTGGGTACGATCTTTTCAATAGGTATGAGGTGTTCTAGTGGTTGATCTTACAGACTTACACGATGTGGTACTAGTTGTATATGAAACTGAATATGTCGTTTGCCAAGTCTAAATACTACCTACTTTGGGAATTATCATTTGTATCACATGCTCGTACAATGAGATTTGATTTTGCCTTCATATTTAGGAAACCAACTAGATTGTTACTAAAGACTCTTGGGTTGAAACATTGGTTATAAGGAAGGTTTCAGTGGTGGATCTTTGGTATGGTATTATTGTGTTAGGTTATAAAGTGTATCCCAAGAATTCTAAATAAGGACTAGTAATTTCACTGTAAACTTTAAAAGAGTGGATTGATATCGAAATGAAAAGCTTATGGGTAAAGAAATTTTCCAACGAGTATACTTTGAGTGAAGGAAATTAAGGATTTTACCAAGAAAGTGCATATGAAATTGAGTGTGTCCTTTGGATTTGATTGGTATAGCTGGGTTTAAGGTGTCACACCGATGATAAGGTTTAGTGTGTGATGATGTGAATGACTACCAAGCATAAAGGTAATAAGAGCTTGATAGATTATAATTAGGATATGACTACACGATAAGGATTTCTTTGAGGTTGGTAAAGAGTACGGTTGACTTTTTAGCGAAAGATATGATAAGATCAATGGAGAGGCGACCAATGATAAACTAACATACATGAATTCATAAAAATCTTCAAGGTATGAGTTATGCTACATATGGATTCAAAATTCAAGGTTTTCATTGCGAGTTTAGGTTCGTGGTAGTGTGTTTTGTTCATGTATGGGTTGGTAGGGTAAGAAATTATCTATCGCATTGTATATGAAGAATTTTAAAGAACTTAAAAATAATTTGAGTAGTAAATTTGGTTACTTTTGATCGTTATATCTAAGGGGGGTTTCACGTAATGTTTTTGTTTAGAGAATAAGATAAGAATATCATGAATTGTTGGTCAATAGATAAGATTGGTAAGCAAGTCAGCGAAAGAAAAAAAAGTCTTGTGTATTGAGGAGTTCAGGGTATTCAAAATTTGCGTCATGGGCAGAATTTAAGAAATGTGAAGGAATAAGACCTCTCATATAGACTCTTGGTTCAAAGTTGAAGGATGTATGGATTTTCATATATAAGTTCTAATATGACTATGGATGTGAATTAGCTCGGTATAGACTTACTAGGGTTTTATCATCGACTTTTATAAAGATTGAGTTTTGATTTGGGTTACAAGCACTGATATGTGGAAGATTCTATGTGATTATGTCGAGCTAATTTGTTCAAAAAAGTATGATAGGTAACTTATGGATGTTAAACGGTGCGGACCTACAGTTCTACATGGTTAAAGAGGATATTGAAAGGATTGAAACTACTTTGTTGATGGGACTACACAGACTGATGTGATGTGTTACATAGACTTGATAGTAAATAATGGTTATGTGTTCATAGTATATATAATTATTGAGGTGACTAAGTGTTTCTCTAAGTTTTGGCATGAGGTATATGATGGTTTGAATGGTAGTTGGAACTCCGTATGTGAATGATTACGGGTAGTTGACATTGGGTGTGGTTCAAATATTGTACCTCGGTGTAAAAGTATTTTAGATTTGAAATTAGTGTTATCATCATTCTGTGAGCCATGTATCGGTCATGAAATTCTTACATGAAAAGAGAGGCAGCCATAGTTTGAAAATCTTAGAGGTGACAATAGATTTGCTAGGAAGATTTGATACTGGTGACGATTTGAGAGTAAGGTAAATGACCGACGTAGTTATGATGTTTTGTTAATATAGAAAGTGAGCTTTAGTGGAGTAATATGAAGAACATGTTGGGTATAATAAATTGAGTATGGGTAAGATCGTAATGGAGACCAGACCGGTCGATTATGGGTAGCTAAAGATCAAAGAAATGGAGTCAACTAAATCTAAACGTTTGATATGGGCGCTATGGAAAGAGTATATTGTGTTATTTGGTTTGGATTCCGTACATTTTTATGTGACCCACCTACTTCTTTTCAGACATGATTTGGAGTATAATTTGATGTATATGCTCACGTGTGTTTCTATATCTATGGGTGGATCTCTAGTGGTGGATCGGGTATCGATCCTGTAATGTCCTCTTGGTAAGATAGGATGCTTGGAAAGACTTGGTTGTTTTAGATATGGCATATTAGTGTTTTCTTAAAGTAAAGTATTACAGTGGCTCTACATGCACAACTCTGCTTATGAAAATTTGTTGGGGAGCTTTCATGAATATTTACAATTTTCCGACGCACTTAAGAATTATCTCATCATCGGCATCACATTTTGGCTATGTGTGATTGAATATGGGGACCATTGGATCTAGTTTTATTGTTCTTAAGGTTGTTCTATAATCACAACTATATGATATAGTGGTATGAAAGTGTTGTATGAGGTTTTGTATGCTTGAGTGTATCATTTTCTAGGTGTTTAGTTGATCAATTTGTTATTTGGGTTACATAAGTTTGATTCTCCCTTGATGGGTACCCGTTGTCTAAAGATCAGATTTTTATAACTTAAGCTCGTGAAAAGACTGTGTTGTGAAAAGGGAATCGTAATAAGATATGTGATCGTTTATGCATCATGAGTGTGTGATGATTGGTTCTGGTTCATTTATGGTTGTAGCCAATTTTGATTCAAAATTTTATCATGGTTCTGTGAAAAAAGATTCATCTTGATGATTGTGTTATGGTCCAGTGTGTTTCGGTTCAGATTGGGTTCATAAGTTAGTCTGTGTCTTGGTGATCACTCATGATTTGTAGATTTCCAAATTTTGATTTGAAAATTCAGTTCTTAGTAGATAATCTTGATGGAATGGTATTAAGGAGGAGCTCACTCAGAGAGATGAATATTGACTGGTTGGTCATAACTTAGACTTTTGGTAACATCGAATTATTCTTCCTTCTTCTTCCTTATGTTCGAGGACGGACATGATTTTTAGTTGTGGATAATGTAATGATCCAAAAAATCATTTTATTGAAATTATCATAAAGATTACCGTGTTACCCCTTCCGATAGATGCCTGAGTCAATTTTGATCTGCCTATGAAGCTGGTTTGAAATTTTTTGGAGCTATTTGTGAATTATAATTGTTTAAGTTGACGGGTGATTTTAACTAATTAATTTTAGTTTGTGACTAATGGGCTAAATCCATAATTTATTTAAAAACCTATACCTTTTGGCCCAATATATATTAGAATAAGTTGATTTTGAGGTTTGCCATTTTTTTACATAATTCCGGAAAATCAGACACATCTTGGGCGAAAGGGATTCAGGTAAATCCATCCTTCACGCCAAATTTTATGTTGAGCATGTTGATTGTCTATTATTATGATTATATTATTATATATTATTTGGGGGAGCAAATAAATAAATAAGAATGGAATATTAGAGTTGAATACACTTTCTGTTCGTAAATTTATAAAGCTCTGGAGGGACAAGCTTTTAATGATGGGTAACAATATGTATGGTTGGCAACATATTAAACAAACATTAGAAAGAATATACATATTATATAATATAGATTATAAATTTTCTAAGCTTGCAATTTGTGATTCGCAAAGTAGTACTTGTTTTATAAATTAGTGGATTTGGTTTTTAATGTATTTGGTTATCAAATTATGATTCAAATTTTGATATATCGGTATATACAAGTAAATATTATGTGTATGATATTATATGGATACCATTAAATTGATGATATTTTGAGAAATTCAATTTAACCCTACACTAGAAAGTTAGAGAAAATTGAAGAGTTGACATGTTAATTGGCACCAAGATTAAGAACTTGATTATAGATTCGATGTGAATTTTTGTCTCTAGGCTAGACCTGTTGTGATATGGATTTTTTTAGTTCTGAAATCTTACTGTAATTATTTATTTAAATAGATTGTATTGATTTGGAAGTCAACCGAAAGAGGAGGGCTCAAGTTCTGGAGTCATTGTTCTACTATTTGAGGCAAGTGGATTTCTAAACCCTTTTTAACTGCATAGAGTCATGTATTTCCTTGTGGTATGTATTGGGGAGTAATGGGAATTGGTGATGAGATTGACTTGTCCATGTTGAATAATTCTTATGATGAAAAAAGGGTAATAAAAAGGTAATGTGACTAATTGTTGGTGTGTGATGTTTGAGAATGATTTGAAAGGCTTACTGCTTAATTGTTGATGTTGTATCACGGTTGTATTGTTGTGAAATGTGCATTATTATGAAAATGGTCATCTCCTCATTATTTGTGTGAACATGTCATTTGAATTGGTTCTAACACATGGTTGTGATAAGTGTTATATGATAAGTGGGACGTATTGCACGCCGCAATGGATACTATATTCTGAGGGACGTATCGCACGCCGCGATGGATACTATATATCGAGGGACGTATCGGGAGCCGCGATGGATGCATGAACAGATATATTCCCCATGGGTCCCGAACTGTTTGACATCGGGTGTGTATCGTTAGGTTAGACATGCATCACTATACTTGGCACTGCATTTCATTACATTGCACATCTTTATTATTGGTGAACTTGATCTTATGTATTGTTTATCTTGTGAGTGCTTTTCAGTGCAACTCGTGACTGATGAATATTGAGCATGTTATTGAAGATATGAAATTGTTAGAGTGTGGTTGTTGATGATCTGAAATTGTTAGAGTGTTGTTGTTGAGTTGTGTGCTTTGTAAATATTGAACTGGTAAGTTGGGCTGGTTTTATGCAAGTTGTAGTTTTGAAGGTTTGGTTGGTGTGTAAAGGAGTACCCGCATTCTATTCCCTTAGCTTGTGTTTAGGAGTTTACTTGCTGAGTACCGTGTGGTTTGGTACTCACCCCTTGCTCCTACACTTTTTTTGTAAGTTATGAGCCTGGATTTTGTGATACTTTCCATTCTCTTATTTTTCGAGGCTTCTTGGAGATATGTGAGGTACTTGTTTGTCATCTCAGCAGACCTTCGTGCTCCTAATTTTTATCTTGTTCTATTCTAGAGCCAAGGTCATTTGAGACTTGCATTTTCTTTGGAATCAGTTGTAATACTTTAGAGGCTTGTACACGTGACAACCAGATTTTGGGGTATTTTTTACTTGATTATGAAATTTTCACAGTTTATTGTAATGGTTGAGTTTTAGGCTAACTTGTCTTGGTGGGATAAGACGAGTGCCATGACGTCTATTTTTGGGTCATCATAAAATAGTACCAGAGCCCCATAGGCCTCACCTGTATACAAGCCAATTCAAAGTAAAGTCTTGAGGATCGGTACTGAGACGTCTGTACTTATCTTCGAGAGGCTATGGTGATTTTTAGGAAAAATCTTCACTTCTTGAATCTCTATCGTGCTTTCTTTGTCTGTTCTGATTTTTATCACTTCATTCCATTCTCTCTCACTTATGTGATGACTCGTGCATAGTTCCGCATGTCAGTAGTTGGTGTCGTGTATGGATTGGATGTTCGAAATGGTACTAAGGTTGAAGTGATATACTTGTGGAGATGATGTGTGGTCATATAGAGAATGTCCAATGATTCGAAGGAATTGCATGAGGTTATGGTTTGATGATTCACTTTGAGGATAAATAAACTATTAGGTTTAACAATGGTTGAAGGGACTTCATGAACGTCTTATTTTTTTTCTAGGCTAGTCATCTATTAGTGGGATTAGTACTTGTGTGGTATAGGCAATATCTTGAGTGGTTTGACAATTGGAAGTGGAATGATTAAAAGTATGGCTAGATAATGAATACTGTTAGCTTAGCAAATACAGTTGGTATAGTTGTCATAACACAGATGGGTTGCTTAGCAAATCATGTTGCGCCAAATTAGGTTAGAATCTTTCATAGATTGAGTGTATATCAAAGAAGGTCATAATACGACTACTACAATGGTACCGATTCTTACTTGTTTAGAGTTAGAGAATGTGTTACTCCTGTTATTGACCTGATCTACGCTAGGATGCACATCGCTTTGGACGAAACACATTTGGTAACATGTTGCAGCTATTTAACGGGTAGAAATATGTGAGATATTTGGGTACGATCTGTCACGCCCCGAGCCTACACCCTGGACGTGACCGGCACTCGAAGACCATTGTTGGCCCCCAAGCGAACCCTTGGCCTGGCTTTCTTAACTCAGCGGAAACCTAACTCAACAGCATAACTCAATGCAATGCAAGGTTATAAAACAACCCTACTAATAATAACCTAATATCTGGCCAAAAGGCAACTCGAGTCTCAAAATAGAATATTTACATATATACATAGATGAGAGACTCAATACTAACTGACTGACTGTCTATGAAACCTCTATAATACTGAGATGGATGTTGGGACAGACCCCGCAACATCCTAATAAAACCAAACTAAGGGAACAAAATGACTGAGTCCTCCAAAAAGCAAGGAGGCTCACCACTGACTCTGGAGTGCTTAGCTGGATCAACGGCGTGCTGGATGTTGATCCTGGGTACATGCGTCTGCATCACAATAAGATGCAGGCCAACTGGCATCAGTACATTGAATGTACGAGTATGCGAGCTGGACCGCTAACAACAACTTAAGCTTGAAAGGAATACAAGAGAACACTTACCTTGGCTCTGTTCAACTCATGAAAGACTGAACTCAATATATAAAGCAATAAGACACATGCAATATATAAAGCTTGTAAACTATTAAAAACATGACGTCAAAAATCATATTTATAATATCATAAAATACCATGCTTCCTCTTGAAGTCTACTTGTGCAATGCATGAATGAAGTCCCATACCCCCAGCCATACTAAGCAGAACCCCTCAAGGAACCATGCAATTTTCTACTTTGGGAGTTTCTCTAAGCGATAACCACCACTAGGAAACTGAGTGGTGATACAATGTTTTACCTCACGTTACCCAAGGACCATCCTATACCTTGCCGTGATATAGGAAGCTAACTATGCTAAGTGGATCCATTAGCTAAACTTACGGATTCATCTAAAAAGTATGACCCGTTAACTCCCATGTTGGCTACATGGTTCTTATGGAGAGTTGAGTTAATATGAACTCGTGTCCCCAACTCGGTGCTCAAGACTACTCCCAAAAATATACTTTAGCTCATAAGTGTTTTAAACACATCTTTCTTTAATTTGAGATAATTACTCAAAG
>JAJONZ010035893.1:0-14932 GCA_029582445.1 Solanum paucissectum | reverse complement strand
TTCTTCCTTTGCTTAAATAAAGGTTTAATTTCTTATACCCATTTGATTTCACTATCATTTTAGGTGTATTTTGTTATTTCTTGATGTGTGGCTAAAAATCTCCATTCTTGGGGTGTGATTTAGCAAATATGTGTTGATATTATTGTTGGGTCTTGCTTGCTGATAGGTTAGATGTAGTTTAATGGTGATTTCACCTAGTGATTGTGGTTTAACCTAAAGGGTTTGTAGTTACAAATACAAAGTCACCTATGTGTTTTCGGCTTGCCCGAGAGGGAGGTCGCGAAACCAAGACCACTAGATTGATGGCCTAAGAAGTGGGTCGACATGAGGTTCAGCCCGAGAGGGTGAGCCCTAGTCCCATATACTAACACTCAGCTCGAGAGAGTAAGTGGGGTAAGGCGTAGGCTGGTCTTCATGCGGCAAATGGGTGTCCGAGAGGAACGCATTTGAAACTGGGTAAGTTGCCCGAGAGGGAACTTATTTCCATTTAAAGCTTTGCCTAGTCACTATTATCTTACAAATTTCCTTTCAAAAGCATGTACCCAACTACTTATCTCAACTTATATTGCGGTCACACCCCAAGAATTCTTACCCATACTTGATTTTCTTGTTATTTTTGTTGTTTTTACTATACTTGTGACAAAATCCCCGAATTGATAGTTGACACTTTTGTGTCCCCCCTTTGATTTACAATATTTTTAATCGTTAATGTCTTTAGCTACGACTAGTTAGAACTAGATTTTATTTTTCTATTAATTCTCAAAACCACTCCCTTGGGACACGACCCCAACCTTTAGTTGGGTTACTATATTATCGACGATCGTAGACACTCGTACCGTAGGTTAGTGTCGTTGGTCACGATAAGCATCACAAGGCATACTGAGTGTCTTTTCTTTGGCTAAGACACATAACACCTTTTTATAACAAAGAGTTCTCACTATTAATACACCTGAGAATTCAAGATATTATGTTTTTTTTTTTTGAACCGGTGAAAACCTTTAGTATCTCTTCTCGTGAATTAGTTAAGTGTTACTAGTGATTAAAGATAATCTCCTTTCAGTAGATAAGTGTCATCACTAGTATACACACTTATTTAAAACAATTACACATGATACATTGAATATATTTTACTGACTCAAATAAATAGATCATAATAATAAATTCTATTTATTAATCATAACTCGCAATTCATGTACGGTAATCTCACATGCACATATAAATAAATCTTTAAGAACTTTCTGTGACTCCAAATAAATAAGACATATGGAATGATTACCATTTATTTATCACCAAATACTTAATTTATTTATATATTATATATCATATACTGTGACAAAAAATAATGATTATGTTATATAACCATTGCCCAAATAATTTTATGAGATTTTCTACTAGCACAATTAAAACTGCTCACCAAAACAAAAGCAATCAACTTTTTCCTGTAGTGGAATAAAATTCAAACCACATAGGCGCTGCAAATATTTTGAAAACCAAAACATTTTTCTTTTTCTTGGCCACGCCAAAACGTGGCAGCCACCTTTCTTATTTTGCTCCTTTTATTTTATTTATTTATCATTAAGCAATTTAAATAATCAAAGAGCAAAATATAAGGGTAGGTTTTCATGGTTTAAAATAACCCACGTCTAATAATTGCTGCCTCTGATAATGTCATAGTTCGCATCTTTAATTGACACAGTGAAAAACAACAATGACATCAAATTCAGTGAGGAAACAATGTCGTCTCATCCTTCGAAATTGACCGAATCATATATATATATATCAAATGTGATATCTATTTAGATGTAAGGCTCTTAATGTCAATGGTTGGAAAATATATATGCACAACGGAAGCATATTAAAATCTTACTGCTTTCATGAATAATAGATAACCAAATCATTTATGCTAGAACACATATAATATGCTAGAACACATAAACATGCTGAAATTTAATTCAAGAATTACCTCTTGAAGCGTGATCATATACCTTCAAGCGAATTCCCAAGATAGACAGACCTTCCAGCGAATCTACAAGATAGACAATAACTATAGTCTTCTACAGTGATCCCAAGTTCACATCCGAACTCTCTCAATACTTGGGTGGTTAAGTATGAATAGAAACCTTCCACCTTTCTAGATTGGAAGAAACCTACTTATAGAGATTTCTTCCCACTCCAAAGAGGAGAAGAAAAAAGTCGCGCCCCGTTTTCTTTTACCAGAAAAATAACGCTTGTTTCTCCTTTTTTTTTATCTAGAAAATAAGATTCTGAGTTCTAGTTAAATATGAGCACTATAGGGACCACATAATTAATTACCGAGGCTTCCTATTATGAAAATAATTCCAAATAATTAATTTGAATTATTCTTACCATAATAAATTACAAATCATTCCACTAGAAATTCGTAATTGCACTCCTCTATTTATATTTCATAATTCCCCATTAAACACTTATGTAATTTTCCATGTTAAGATTACAGATACTAATCAATAAATTAAATTACTGACGAATTTAATTCAATGATTAATTTCCTTTAGAGCACTACTTAACTTATTTCATGTGTCGGATTCATAAATCCACTTGCAGGGTTTGACACGATGAAAACTTATAAGTTTCTCAAAAAGGCATATCAATCAATCTATATAACGAAACATGGATTCCATCAACTAACTTATTATTTCACCAAAATATATTATTATCATCCAATCTACCAGGCATATTGACCCATCTCAGAATCTCACCTTTTAATAAATCAAAACGATAATTAATATATACAGATCATAAAAGTTATATCATAATTAAGAATATAAGTACATTTAATAGTTACGAGAATATGTTTTTGTCAGCCAGTCTAAAACAACTATCTCTACTCGGTCACGTTCAATACATACAAAATGCACTAGCACAAGAAGTTGGAACTATACCGTTCCCATAATCAAGATAAATTACATATAATACTGTGCTATAATCGTACCGATGGCATGTCCAATTTCCATCATAGATTGTGAACAAAAACTTTATACTTATAAGAACTGATGATTTAATCCTCTGTGTATAAGCTAAAACTCTACACACTAAATCATCTACTATATAGGTAAACAGACACTATAAACGAATATATGATCTATTAAAACTGAGCAAATATTTATTCTATAATAAATATTATATCTTAACTTATGGTTAATAGTAAATATATCCCAACAATCTCCCACTTAGACTTTTAACCATCACAATTGTTATAATGTACTATATCTAAATGCATGGTTAATAGTTTATACCCTAACAATCTCTCACTTAGATATTTAATCTTGAAAATTGTTAGAATACTATATCTAAACATTAATAGTATATATCCTAACACGTAGGACGCCATGTTAGATGCCACATTAGGACACGAATTGTCACATAAACGCATACATCTATTAGTTCAATTCTATACAAAATTAAATGTCTATTTGCGTACAATCAAAGTTGAAAGATATAAATCTCATATGAAACTAAGTTAAATGACACGTTTATATATTATATTTTTTTAAAAAATATCTGCCTCACATATCCAATAACTACTTCTGAGTGGTTTTGGGTTGCAATCACTTATATAATTCCCTGACAAGTGCAAAAAATCCTAATCCATCATAATTAGAGAATTACTCACCTTCAATAAAAGGAAGAAAACAGTATGTCCACTGAATTAGTTCAAGTAGCACCACAGAAAAATTAGAGGAAAATCAACGAGATCGTGCCAAACGCGGCTTTAAGTCATTAAACATCCAAACTCCAAACCCCGTTTCAACGGGACGTTCGTCAAACAAAGCGGGCTAATAAATAATTAAATAATCATCTCAAAAAAAATATATATTAAAAAACAGGGCAAAAAAAGGAGGAGCTATCGAAAATGTTATTAGTATATTATTACTAATAATATAAATATAATATTAATGGTTATATAAGATAATCTTTTAAGTAAGCAGTATGATGTTAAGTAAATATAGTTCTTATAATTAGGCTTTACACAAACCATATTAAAGTAGAAATCTTACTTATAAGCTATATCTCTTAGTCGTAACTCGTATCAAACATATGGATCAATACTAAAAGGTATTTTTTCTTTTTATCGTTGGAAGACAAGTTATAATAAGATTGATTATTTTGAAACAATTTTTAGTGACTACTTGGTTTATTATATTAAAAATAATATGTATTATATAATTATTGAAAATTAATTATTTATATACAAAAATCCCAGAGTGATTTATAAAAGGGAAAAGGGCCTGATATACCCCTCAACTTTGGCATTTGAAGCTGATATGCCTTTTGTTATAAAAGTGGCTCATATATACCGTTACCGTTATACAAACGGCTCACATATACCCATACCGTTACAAAATGAGCTCACATATACCCTTCATTTAACGAAAGTGAAAAAATTAGTTATAAATTTATATTTTTGACTTTAATTTTCTTAAAAATTAATTAGGGGTATATATGATTCTTCTAGCAAAGTTCAAGGTATATTTTAATCTTTTTCATACATAAATTATTTTTTGACTTCTTTGATTATAATTATTTGAGTTTCTTATTCTTATTTATTTATTTTTTCTTTCATTCCTTAGTGTAAAGAAAAAATTTAAAACTATTTTTTTTGTCTATATTATAATTTAATTTTTGTATTTGAAGAAACAAATTTGGTCATTTATAATAAGTTTTACAAGAATATTAGTGAAACATAAATAAATTTGAGCATCAAAATAATAAATCTAAATTAGTCATTGAAACAAAAAAAAAATGTTTGAGGAGGATTAATATACTCATATGGGATTATATTTTTTATTTTTTTTAAAAAATGAAAATTAAACTAAAATTAATTTTTTTCATTTCCGTTAGAGGAAATGGGTATATGTGAGTCATTTGTATATGCGTAGGGATATTTATAAGTCACTTTCATAACGAAGGGTATATCAGCTCTAAATGACAAAATTAAAGAGTATATCGGACCCTTTTCACTTTATAAAAAAAGGTTTGAAAATGTAGTGTTATTAATATTTTAAACTATTTTATATGCAGATAAATAATTCCAAATTTTGTAAACAAGTATACTAAAAGTTACAGCAGTAAAGATTCCTTTAACGTCAGATGATAATATTACACCATTATACAAAGCATAGGTATAATCGTTTCCACAAATTCATTATTCAATAACTTCTTCATATATTGTCATTTTGCAAACGCTCTCCTCTACCGAACACTCCCACGCCATTCCCTCTCTCCCTTTGGCTTTCTGGATTTGTTTTCTTCATACATCAACACGTATTTGTGTGTGATTTGATTGTGGATCGGTGATTGATCGGAACAGTGTTTGAATTTGTTGAGAAGAATGGGAACATTGAGGGCGATTCTGAAGAATCCAGATGATTTGTATCCATTGATAAAGCTGAAACTAGCGGCTAGACATGCGGAGAAGCAGATCCCGCCGGAGCCACATTGGGGCTTCTGTTACTTAATGCTTCAAAAGGTCTCTCGTAGTTTTGCTCTCGTCATTCAACAGCTTCCTGTCGAGCTTCGTGATGCTGTAAGTTTGTTTGTTTTTCTCTTCAGAAAAATGTATTTATCTGGCCTTTACGCTATAGCGCTTGCGATTTCTTAAATTTCTGTTGGTGTCTGTGTGTGTGAGTATGATTGCTTTGTAGAAGTTTGGATTTCTGCTTAATTAGGAAGAATTTATGTTCTGCTTCTGTGAATTAATCGGAATTGCTTTAATCTATTGTTATTCTGTCGATTTGTGTTGATTTTTGGATAGGTGTGTTACTGTTACCATTATTTTGAAGGTTGATTCGTTTTTTAAACTTTCATTAAACTTTGCAGGTATGCATATTCTATTTGGT
This sequence comes from Solanum paucissectum, assembly GCA_029582445.1. Taxonomy (NCBI): domain Eukaryota; kingdom Viridiplantae; phylum Streptophyta; class Magnoliopsida; order Solanales; family Solanaceae; genus Solanum; species Solanum paucissectum. Next base: position 9,053 of record JAJONZ010035893.1, on the reverse strand, counting down.
CCTTCGAGCACTTGACACTGTTGGTAAGCTCGGTTACGGTCATCGAAATTTATTTGTGCTTTTGGAATTCTAAGGAATATGAAACTCAGAAAGCAGACGGCTAGTATTAGTTCTTCATATGTGTGCAAAATTTGATGTGATTATTTTAGTAATTTAGTCTTTTATCTTTGAAAGAGTAGGTTGAATTGTTGATTCAATTTGTCATGCTTCTCTTCTATTACTACTTGCTAGGAACGAAATATGACTAGAGAGGGAATAATAACTTGTTGATATCTTCAACAGCTTATTAATTTAAAAAGAGGAAAAAGAGCAAGTTGTTCTTCTCAGATTAGTTATATTGGTATTTGATATCTAGTTTAGATGATACTGAGCTGCCTACCAGCTTCGTGTTGAACTCTTCTTGGTTGTAAACAAGATTTGACTAACTTTTATTGCTTAAATACTAGTATGAATTATCATATGCTACTTACTATTTCATTTCATTCTAGACATTCATAAGGTATTTTTTAGGTTGTAACCTTAGTTGATTCAAGGGTTGTTGCAGTCATATTTTTGAGTAACACATATTTTGCTTATTTTTCATATTTGGATGTTCTTATTCTGGACAGAGGATGATACCAGCATACCCACCGATGTTAAAGTACCTATTCTGATCTCTTTTCATCAGCATGTTTATGATCGCGAATGGCACTTTGCATGTAAGTCTCTGAATGCAACTTGTTGATCTCCCTAAATTCTCAACATCGCCTCTCTCTTATTATGAGTGTGCTTTTGCAATTGAAGAATCCCAAGTTGGAAAGACTTCAACTACTTTTAGAGGTTACTATGGAACTTTTTTTGAATAAGTCAGATGGAAACAGATGCAAAATATTCACTGTTTACCCAAAAATGTTTTTCTTTTGGCTCTGGAGTCAAACTACTAGAGGCTGCACATATGCTGTAAGTTACCAACGATCCAAGATTCACGTCCTCCCCCTTTTTTCTTGCACATACTGCACCAGTCCCCAGCGGTCCATAATGCATTTCCCTCTTCTCAAGTTGTCCTCTGTCAAAATTGAGCCCCACACCTCACACTTTGGAAAAGGCCATAGCTTCCTCTTGAATTCCCTATTTACTACCATATTAGAGACATTGTCCACATGAGTCATTCAACACCAAACAATTCATAATCTTTGAAATCCTATTACGTGACGATCTCATCTAAAAACTTAATGATTAAAAAGAGCACACTTTTTAGTTACTTAATTATATATGTTGCAGCACACCCTCTCATGTGTAGGTTTGATTCTTTTTCATGGGCCAAACACATGGAAATTTATTTTCCTTTTCTTTTTAAGTGGCTGTGAGATTTGAAATAGGGCCTCTTTCTCTCTAATATCATGTTGAAGTGTCTTGTCTAAAAACTTAAATTGTTAGAGAGAGCACACTATTGATTACTTAATTATATTATGTCTCAATAACCTTTTGATATTTCTTTAAAATCCATACTTTAGGGGGGGGGATAAAACTAAAGACCCTATCATTACTAGCTCATCATCTGTATGCTGATGGCAGGTTGTTGTGATTTGTATTGCTAGTTATACACCTGACGGTTCATGTAGAAACATGGAGGAGCTTTCACATCTAAGGGCTGGCCAGCACTTAGACATTGACCTGAATAAGATTATATGTACAGTTCTAGGGCATTCTATTGGGTCCTCTAATCTAACTTTCCATTTGCTCTGGGTAAATAACTTATGTTGATTTTATTTCTTTCGATATACAAATAGTAGGATGCCGATAGGGAAATGAGCTTCAAAATCTATGTTTAAACCCTGGAATGGTTTCCGCATTATGAGTGGTTTGTAATTGGCTCTTTTGTTAATTTTCTCCTGAAAATGTCTTGACATGTTGGCCTAAGGGGGTGAACCTGAGTACTGACTCAAAGGTAGGATGCTATGGGGAAGGGAGCAAGCTAGAAATCTTCTGAAATTCATATTACTTGTTTATACTGCAGTTTCTTACACTAAATAGAAGCTCCTTTTCTTTTTCTCTTTCATTATTTATACTCGTTTCTTTTTCTTACTCTAATATTTTGAAATGCACATTGCCCTCCCTACAAAGACATGATCATTTTTTCCCGAATAACTTGAAGCATTATAGACTGATTTCCTAATCCCAATTTTAACATGTTAGGTGGTACAAAGGAGTACAAGGTTCTCATGGACCAGTTCCATCATGTTTCGACTGCTTTTCTGGAACTTGGTAAACTGTGAGTTCTTACCCAGCTTTTGTGTTTTTCTGATACTAAGATTTTGCTCAATTGAGAGGTTACAATCAGCATATTTTGTAAAGACTTGTACAATATAATAGTTTTTTCCCCCAAAAAATCTGTCTAGGACCCAACCTTAGGGCCAACAACAACATTCGAAACTCGGGATAATGGGCGCGCTCTTCTGACCTTAAATTTTGGTATAAAATAATAGTTAAATCAGAAATTGCTCGAGTGTTCTTATGATGACAATTTAGAAGCCCCTTTATACTTGGAAACTTGTAAAGAGTTTCATGGAATAGCGAGGGTGAATAGCTTTCTATCAGGCATTTTAGGATATCAATTTGTATTAAATAGATACCTATTCATCACTGGACAGGGTTCTTGTTGTCAGAACTAGAGACTTTCTTGGGTCTTATTTTCTCGTTCAAATAATTGCTATGTGCGAATTTCCTGTTTGTGATGATTATTCCCTGGTAATCCATGTCGATTAACGACAAGTCTCACATCAATACGAGTCAATATACAGACTCACAATGAATATAATGTAGCAGTATGTCCTCCAGAATTTAAACTCTTTTGCAAGGCTTGGAGAATTCCAAACTCAACTCTCAATCCACGTGATCTAATATGAATCAGAAATGTTACTTATGAGTGGTGCAGTTTCTTCTGCCCTCCTCAACCCTAAAATCATATTACTTATGAAACAAAAAATGTGAACTCAGATTGTAGTCTGAATTTCAAAACATATTAACTTTGTGGGATTACATTGGGTCTGATATCCCCAGACTCCACTTGTGGGAAACATAGGGTATGTTGTATAAACTCTGGGTTCCTTTTGTATGAGTAGTTATAATGAAGATTATGTTCTTATATCTGCAGTTATCAGCAGGCAATTGAGGACATTACCATGAGGATGGGTGCAGGAATGGCAAAATTTATATGCAAGGAGGTATGCAAGATATACCAAAAAGAACAAGATCAAATTTTCTGATACTCACAAAATGCAATTTATACTTGTTTGCTTTTTTCGTTTGTATGAATTGGCTAGAATCTCAGGTTTCTCTTTTCATGCAATTCCTCGTCTTCAAGACATTGGATTATTCCACCTCCTCAAAAGTATAAACCATGGTCTCTGCTTCAGTACATTGTGATTGGCGTGTGGTCATTTCTAGTAGTTATGCTATTTGAGATTAGGAGTCTTTTTCACCCATATATTTCTTGGAAATTTTTTGGTCTACGATGTTAAGCATTGTTAGCCTGTATGAATTCTATGATATTTGTTGAATTATTGTCTCAGTCTTTGTTTGTTAAGCAAAACATGGCTATCAACACTAGAAAACAAGTACATGTTATTTGGTTGACTATCGCTAAATCTTGTTAGGTTTTGAGAGGTAATTTAAACCTTTAAGCTACACCTAATGTGTAGCTACTTTACCGAGTTAATAATTTTTTGCTCCAAGATTCATTTCTAGAATGCTCTTCAATCCCTGTGTATTTCAGCTTCAACAAATCTCTTACTGCAGGTGGAAACAACTGATGATTATGACGAATATTGCCACTATGTAGCTGGGCTTGTTGGGCTAGGATTGTCAAAACTGTTCCATGCCTCTGGGAAAGAAGATATGGCTTCAGATTCTCTCTCCAACTCCATGGGTTTATTTCTTCAGGTTTGGACCTTAACTTGTGTGGCAGGCACAACTGTCCTTTGTTGAGGGCACTAATACTAACATATTTGATATATATTGCAGAAAACAAACATTATCAGAGATTACTTGGAAGATATAAATGAAGTACCCAAGTGCCGTATGTTCTGGCCCCGTGAGATTTGGAGTAAATATGTTAACAAGCTTGAGGTTCGAGTTCCTCATCTCCTTGGTCTTGTATGAATTTCTCATTTTGTTTTTCCCTGATATCATAGGTATCGAATTAACTTGAGTGCAAGGTAGCAAGTGCTGTTGTTTGGTCCAAGTTCATAGATGGATTTCATTCATAATTTAATTGACATCTCTGTTTATTTCCCACAGGACTTAAAGTACGAGGAGAACTCGGTTAAGGCAGTGCAATGTCTCAATGACATGGTCACCAATGCTTTGTCACATGTAGAAGATGTTTTGACTTACATGTTCAATTTGCGTGATCCTGCCATCTTTCGATTCTGTGCCATTCCACAGGTATATCCTATTGGTTATTTTCTAGGCTTTCTACTTTCAATTTGTCTATCAAGCTAAACGCATCGTACATGAAGACATTTCTTCTACCACAGTTGATAATTCCCTTTTTAACTATTTGAACTTCGAGTTCTTGTTCTTCCCATCTATTCAATTTTTCAAGAAGTGTTTCTTATGATTGAACTTTATGTTCTGTGTTTGGGGAAGTGCTGATTCGACAGAGTTTGCTTCAGCAAATTTGGTACTTCCATATGATATTGATGCTTGGTTAATTGGCCATGGTGTGGTGAATGAATAGATAGTGTACAATTCTCTTAAGTGATCAAAAAAGAAAATAGATTTTCCACATTTCTTTAAACATGAGCTTGTAGGCTGGGAAGAAGATTTTTTTTACTGTTTTTGTTCAGTTATTTGCGTTTTACAGCATCCAGAAACATTGTTTTTACACTAGTAATTTGCTAAGCATCCTTCTTTACCACACTTTTGCCTTGTTGTGTTGTCAAATGGTATCAGGTCATGGCAATTGGGACATTAGCTATGTGCTACGACAACATTGAAGTCTTCAGAGGAGTGGTAAAAATGAGGCGTGGTAAGAACTATTTTTGTCAACATGCATTTCTTGTGACCATACCCGATTGCGATCCGACTCCTTGAAGTTCGGCCATTTTGTTTTTGCATCCCATCTGTTTGTCAATAGCAATATTGTCATATGCAAAATGACTTTCTTCCTCTAGAATTCATCATGTAATTGAGGGGTTTTAATCTTAAACACTGTCTATTGTATATTCATTGGTTGTATAGGATCTAACTTTCTCGCCTTATGGTCATTCTTTCAGATCTTTCCACAGCTCTCTATATCTATGTATTATTCGTGCATCTATATGTTCTACTACATTTGCAGATTGAAATTATTTAGAATAGATTTTGTGTTTTTTGAATATTATTGTGGCTTCAGTTTTTAATATATCTATGCTTGTTCGACTTCTTAATATATCCGTCATACCCGTTATAATTAATAACTTTTGGTTTCTTCTTTCTAGGTCTTACTGCTAAGGTCATTGATCGGACCAAGACTATGGCAGATGTATATGGTGCTTTTTTTGACTTTTCTTGTATGCTGAAATCCAAGGTGTGGAATTTATTTATTTCTGATCATGCCTAATTGCCCAGTTATAATGTAATAATGTTGAATTTGCTGGGTCATATTGCGGATTACGCCTTCCTTTTTGTTTAATGCCAACAATCCATGTCTTGTCTTGGAAGAAGTATATGCGCAGTGTGCCTTTGTGGCTCTTAGTGTCTATCTGGACCCTTGCATCATGCTACGAGAACCTTGTGTATACAAATGCCTGTCACACTGTAGATTTAGAAGTCTTCTTCTAGAAATACTTCTTGTTTGCAAATTAGTTATCCCAGTAGTCTCTCGCTCTCTCATGTACAACGGTGTAGTTCAAGAATAGAACAAATTAGTACACTTCTAAATGTAACATGCGCCTACTATAATACTGATATCTCTTAGCAATTGAACTGATACATCTATCAGCTATTTGAACTGGTGGTACAAAATTGGTGAAGCCTTTGCTCAATGGCCAATAGTAATGGGGTTTCATTCTGTCTGCTATCTGTGTTCCTTTTTTTTTATATCAAAGTGTTCTTTATGTAAAGACTTGCCACTAAAGCTGCCTTGTTATGTTTTAGGTTAATAATAACGATCCAAATGCAACAAAAACTTTGAAGAGGCTTGACGCCATCCTGAAAACTTGCAGAGACTCGGGAACCTTGAACAAAAGGTTTGTACATATCCTAGTTGCTCTCATCTTCACAATTCTGTGACCATCAACTAATGCATATACCTATCAATAGGAAATCTTACATAATCAGGAGCGAGCCTAATTACAGTCCAGTTCTGGCAAGTGTTCAATGCTCTGATTGTTTATTAATTCTTTAGATACAATATTTCTCTCGCATTAGATGTTTTCTTATTCTCTCAAATTTACTGCAGATTGTTGTCATCTTCATCATACTGGCTATTATTCTTGCACAACTATCTGGAAACCGATCTTAGACCATTTGTAAGTATCTAATCATGACAAACTTGAGTAGCATGCTAATTATTTAGATGCATGCCTCGTAGTTCAGAAATATACCCTCTATGCACCTAAGCTTTTGACTTGATGTCTAATGATAAGCATGTGTATCATTATAGGACCTTTTTTTTTTTTAAATCTAGACTTTTAAACAATAAGCACGGTAATTTTTCAAATTATGATTTGTATTCTCTCCTCTTTTCTTTCTATTACCTGCTATTTAAGATTGCATTGCTTTTTTGAATAAACACACACTTTTCCTCCTAACTTAACCCAATTTTTTTTTTTAAAAAAACACCACTTTCGTCCTAACCTTGACGTATTTGACAACTAATTTCGGTTATGTCATTCTTCTGCCATCACAGATTTCCAATTCTAAGTGAAAGAACAAATTATAGAAAATGTGTATCAATTTAAGGATAACTATGTTAAGAGTCAACAAAGAGACATGGAAATTGTATCCCTTTCAGTTTTATGGTGGAGATTGTTAACCCGGATTTATTTGTCCTGATTTGTAGATTGGTCTACAAAAAAGAAGTCTGGTCAAGGAAGACAACACAAACTCTTGGCCAATTATGTACTGCTAATTGAAATGTTTGTATTACTATGTTCATTAAGTTAATAATAGTTGCACCTTCAACCTGACTAGATAATTACGAAAGCCTATTTATGGCAGTTAGTTGGGTATGTATTTGTTTGCAAGTTAGGAAAGCAAATTTCAAGTGTTGTGGAGTCGTTTTTCCGTAATGCACGTTTCATTTTAATACTGTGTCCAATTTTGTGGTAAATTGACGTATTTACAAAAAGCGGTTGTATTCGGACTTCCACATTTTCAGAGGTTTTCCCAGAACTGGAAGCAAATGGCTGTGATTGTTATAGTGAAAATGAAATGAAGAGAGACGACCTTTTTACGCATTTATTTGAAGGGTGACTAGTCTCTAAATGGGTGCAATATTCCTTGAGAGACTAAGCTCGTCAATTTTATTTTATTTTTGTAAAATACAGGCCAAGGAAAATACTTTTACTTGAGGCGTAATCTAAATATGAAGAAAACAATTAAGATTTGGATTACATGAGTATCTTTCCGACGTTATCCAGATAATTTTCTGGTTCTTCTTCAAAGGGTGTGGGTTGGTTTATAAAGTGGGAAGATGACTGAAGTTTCAAGTTTGAAAGAGGCGAAAAATACTAGTATATGATTACCTCCTATCCATCTCGAAAACAGTTAGGGGTCGTTTGGTACAAAGATTAATAACGCATGGATTAGTAATGCAGGGATTAATAATGCAGGGTTTATTTTTATCAAGTGTTTGGTTCATTGTTTCCTACTTCATCTTCTGTTTGGATTAAAACTCTATAAAAAGCTTTTTTCAATTATACCCATATATTATTATGTAATTGGGTCAAGGTAGATAATTGCCGGACAATGTTATTTTTTTACGACCTTCTAACTAGCTAGGTGAAGAACAATTTTGTTGTCATGATTGCCATTTTAATTGTCATTTTTTTACGACCTTCTAACTAGCTAGGTGAAGATAATTGTCATTTTAATAAATTTAGCACTCACAAAATGACATTTTTCAATTTAAAAAAGATAAATCATCTACTTTTAAAACCGATAAGACGGTAAACAATACTTAGTAAAATTGAGTAAACCATCTACATTTACACATAAAAATTACAAGTTATAGTTTTAATATGTATGCAATTTTATAAATTGTTCAAAATACAAATAATTAGAAAACCCCACACACACATATACATTATACATTCAATTAAGAAATAGGCATAATACATATATTGAACTCTAAACTTTGCTCCAAATTTTAACTTTGACCTCAAACTTTCATAGTGCACAAACATGCACTTTAACTATTCAACTTTTAAATAAATAAACACGTGAATCCTACCAGGCAAAACGCGTGATGTGCACTTATTCTGCGCGCGTAAGAAGTAATTTTTGAGGCCCACAATGGTAAAAAAATGCTGAAATGACAATTATACCCTTTATGAATCCCTTTTATATATCTTTATATTTTTTTAAATATATTTTTTTATGGGAACTACTGAGTTAGTTCTTTAAATACTCCAAAAGAGATGAAAATTAAAGCAGCCCGGTTAGAAGAAAATTCTGAAAAAGATGACATATTACCAACGAAAACAATAAACACTAAGCTCCTTTTCCAGTTCTAGGTGAAGACTTTGGGCACCACCAGGCCACGCATTTTAGTGGTGCTCACTCCAATGTTGGAAGTGAAGCCAAATGATGAACCAGACAAGGATTTTGAAGAAGATAAGGCAGAGAGTGCAGAGGAAGGAACAAAAGAGCAGTGAAGCAACCCAGAATGAGTTGAGGCATTAGCAGCCATTTTCAAAGACACAGAAGTTGTTATTCTTGAAGAACCAGTACGTTTAGAGAAAGCGAAGTGGATGGCCCGTGTTTTCCAATTCCTGAACAGACCCAACTTCCCAGTGACAAAGAAGCCATTTTTTCTCTCTTTCAAAACTCTCCCTTATATTGTCAAATCAAAATCTCATTTTTTT
>JAJONZ010035892.1:0-22243 GCA_029582445.1 Solanum paucissectum | reverse complement strand
TTACATCATATCACATTACCTTCACATAATCAACATTACTCAAAACAACAACCATCCAACTTTGCCTACAAGGCCATGATCACAACATACTTATAAAGTAAACACCTCCCCACTTTCAAAGGGATCAAACCTTATAATTCTAACATCTACAACATATATATAAAATACTAGAATCAATAATCTATTCACAACTTCATCATCATCATAAACCTTAGGTCACAATTGCCCATTCAAGGCTAACATCTAATGTAACACAATTCACCATCAATTCCTCATAATTCAATATAGAACAATACATAATTCAATAGCCCATAACAATCTACATATTAATATCACATTGTTAGCTCATAATCAATAGACCCACTTTAGACCTAAAAATTTGGATTGTTTATATATTTGGGTTGGAATTTATAATTGTGTTAATACTGCTTCCATGGAAGGTTTGAGCTTGTGACTCCTTTTGCTTTAAATTACAAATGATTTTGACCATTCCAAAAAAAAATTCTACCTCTTATATGAGTTGAATGTGGTTGTTCTCTTGCAAATTTGAGTATCAATTTTGGTCAATATCGATGACTAAAATAATGCTCATAATCAAACAAACATGAATGTGAGGCTACGATGAGACCAAGTGAAGTCACATAGACAATATGTGAACTCTCTGCATCTCGTTGTGACTAGCCAATTATTAAATCAAGTCTGTTGTGATGATTGTTGCACACTAGCGAAAGTGTGAAGTCTTGTTTGACTTTAGTGTCGATGCCTTGTGTGATGAGCTTACTGTGAACTAAGCATTCTAAAACTTAGCATTTGCCCCGTTGGTCCGGTCGACTAAGTAAGGCTATCTCTTGATATGATCTTAGGCAACTTCGAAGAGTATGAGCCAATTTGACATATACCTATTTTGTGGCCTACCTTGTGAGTGTGTGAACCTCTTTTGAACACCCCTTGAGCCTTACCTTTCTTTGGATGAAACTTGATGAAAACAAGACCTCTCTCAATCCACTACCTATAATCCTCTTGATTTGTGGTTGATTGAATAGCCAACTTAGGCCAAAAGCCTAAGTTGAAGGTGTGGTGAAAAGATAAGGAGAAGTCAAGAAGTGCTAGAAAAGTTCTCTTACCCATGGTGTTGAGAAAAATGGAATCCCTCCATATAAAAAAAATGAAGAAAAGGAAAATAGAAGAAAAAAATGAAAAAGAAAAAGAAAAAAAGAAGTTATGGAATAAAGTTATGAAAATGCAAAAAGGAAAGGGGTTCCGAACAATCCATTGAGAGTGAATAATGAGATGACTTATGAGCACTAAAGAAAATGATGAAGGAAGAGGAAAGGAAGTGTCGTGACTGCCACATTTCATGAGGATGAATGTCACTGAGCCTAAATGACCATAACTTTGAACTCAGCCACATTACAAGCTTCGAAAAGACCTTTTTGACCTTGAGTGAACTAAAACAATTGTTGATTGGAAAATACGGGCAAGCCTATGGGTGAAAACATGCATTGTGTTTTTCTTTATGAGAGTGAGCATTGCATTTGATTTCGTAACTTTAAATGATTAAACCATTGTGTGAATATGGAATCATTCTTCGTGTGAGGGCATTTGAACACATTAATTGAGCTTGAGCTTGCATTTGAAGCAAGTATTGTGAGCTTGAGATTCTTTGATAATGGTAAGTCACAACTTGAATCTTTGAGTGCACAATTGATCTTTGCATGAGTCAAGTGAGTTTTTTGTGTGCATCCATGATTGAGTCTTGTGTAGCACTCTTCGAGACATCCTTTTTGAACAGCCAAACTCGAGTTTGCTTGAGGACAAGCAAAAGTTTAAGTTGGGGGTGTTGATGAGTCCACAATTTGGAGTCATTTAGGGCTATATTTTGATAGAATTAGTGTCCTCAAATGCATATTTTGTCTCAATATCTGATGAAAATCCTTAAGTTTCAGGTATTTAGAGTTTGAGGCAAAGCGTGGACACTACTTCGCAAGAATGAACAAGGCGGCTGAAAAGAACGAAGAAATGAAGGCCTAAATATTGCCGAGCCCAATTGGTGAGTCACCGATCGACCTGGAGATCGCCTTTTGTTCCAGTGTGCTCTGCCCTGAAAGAAAAGGTCTAGTTGGCGATGAAATGGAACAGTCGGCGCGTCACCGAGCTGTTCCGCAGAGCAGTACCATATCGCCCAAATTTTCAAAATGCCAAGAGGTTGAAGGCTAAAATAGGAAGGCGATGAAATCAACCAAACGGCGGATCGCCGAGTGTATCAACGATCCCGACTAACTTCGCCGAAGGGTCCTTTGCAGCACAAATTTTCAAACACTATAAATACTTGTTTAAATTTCTAGCTTAGTATCATATCACTATTATTATTCAAACTTTTTTTTAGTTTTTAGAGAGTTTAAGTTTTAGAAGGTTTTGGAGATTTTGTTCTAAGACCTTGAAGATTCAAAGGGTTTCAACTCAAAGAAATTGGACATGGGTCTCAAAGATTCTTCACTCTTGGAGTGTTTTAAGACTTAATCCTTCATACCCAGTTGATGGAAACTGATATTGGTATACATTTTTATCTCCTTTTCATGCCTAGCTAAAACCCCAACTCTTGGGGTATGATTTTATGAATATGGGTTAGATTATCTATTGGGTCTTTCTTGTTGATGGTTTATTTGTTGTTTAGATGTGATTTCGTTTAGTAGTTGTGTATGAACTTAATGGAATTGTAGTTGCAAATACGATTTCATCTTAGTGTTTTTGTCTTGCTCGAGAGAGAGATCATAAAACTAAGACTACTAAATTGATAGCCGGTGGTATTGGGTCGACATGGGTTCAGCTCGAGAGAGTGAATCCTAGTCCTTCTCCCACACATTGAGCTCGAAAGAGTGAATGGGATAAGGTGGAGGCTGTGCTTAATGCGACAACTCGATATTCGAGAGAAACTGAGTTGATTCGGGGTAAGTTGCTCGAGAGAGAATTTACCCCCACTATAGTCTAGCCTAGTAACAAATACTCAACAATTTACTATCAAAAGCATATACCCGATAATTTAGTCTATCCCGTATTCCTATCACATCTCAAGAATCTCGTCTGTCTATCTCGTTTTTGTATATTTTTGTTGTTTTTAGTTATTAATTAATACAAAACCCCCCATTCATAATTGATGCTTGCGTCACCCCTTTAGATTTAGTATGTTTATATTCGATAGTGTTTATAGATATGACTAATTAGAACTTAATTTTATTTTTCTATTAATTCTCAAAACCACTCCCTTTGGACTCGATCCCAACTCTTGGTTGGGTTACTTTACTATTGTACGATCGTAGACACTTGAATTGGAAGTTGTGTCTTGATTACGCAAACGTCCCAGGTATAAATCTAATGCCATATGCAATCTACAAACAACTTAGGCTAGGTAAACCAAGATCTACAACAATGAGGCTTTTGATGGTAGACCGGTCTATCAAGCACCCTATGGGAATACTTTATGATATCTTGGTAAAGGTTGACCAATTCATCTTTCCGACCGACTTTGTCTTCCTTGATTGCGAGATTGATGCTGAAATTCCCATTATTTTGGGAAGACCATTTTTAGAAACTGGGAGAGCGCTAGTGGATGTTGAAAGTGATTAATTGAAGTACCGGGTGAACGAAGATGAAGTCACCTTTATTGTGTGTAAGTCAATGAAGAACCCAAGCGATATTCATGTAGTATCGACAATTGATGTAATTGATGAATTAGTGGCTAGTGTGAGCCATTTGATGTGTATGAATGAGACGCTTGAGGTGGTGCTTGAAAACTATGATCAGACCAATGTCCAAGGTTATGGTGAGGTGGTAGCTGCCCTTTAGGGATTGGAAGAATGTCCAATAATCCATTGAAGTTGTATATTGATCTAAAAAATCAAGAAAATTCTCCCGCCAAGGCATCAACGGGGGAACCACTAAAGCTTAAGTTGAAAGTGCTCCCTGTCATCTTCGATATGCATTCTTGGGGGTAAATAACACCTTACCCATAATCATTGTTGCTTACTTGCTTGAATGGTGAGTGGAGTTTCTTCTTGAGGTGTTGAGAAGGTACATCAATCCCATTGAGCTGACTATCGCTGACATTGTGGGCATTCCACCCGACATTTGCACTCACAAAATTCAACTTGATAGTGAATGTAAACCGAATGTCGAACATCAAAGGAAATTGAACCCACCGATGCAAAAGATTGTGAAAAAGGAGATAACAAAGTGGTTGGATGCAGGTGTTATTTACCCTATTGTAGATAGCAAGTGGGTGAGTCGGTACAATGTGTACCAAAAAATGGAGGTATCACGGTGGTCCAAACTAAAAAGGGGGATCTTGTTTCTATTAAACCAGTAACCGAATGGTGAGTATGCATTGACTACTGGAAGTTAAACTCTTGGACCGAAAAAGATATCTTTTCCATGCCTTTTATGGATAAAATTCTCAATCGGCTTTCAGAGAAAGGATGGTATTGCTTTTTGGATGGGTATTCTGGATACAATCAATTCTCTATTGCTATGGAGGACCAATAGAAAATGACTTTCACTTGTCCATATGGAACTTTTTCCTTTAATAGGATGACATTCGGGTTGTGTAATGCACCAACAACGTTTCAACGTTGCATGTTATCTATTTTCACTGATATGGTAGAGGAGTCGATGGAAGTCTTTATGGCTGACTTCTCACTTGTGGGTGATACTTTTAAAGCGCGCTTGGCACACATGGGGCAGGTCGTTCAAAGATATGTGGAGACAAATTTGGTCCTAAATTGGGAGAATGTCACTTCATGCTAAGGGAAGGTATAGTTCTTGGCCACAGGGTGTAACAAAAAGGGCTGGAAGTTTATAAGGAAAATATCAAGGTACTTGAGAAGTTGCCACCATACATGTCGGTAAAAGGTATTCATAGTTTCTTGAGGCATGCCGGTTTTTACTGGAGGTTCATCAAAGAGTTTTCAAAAATTGCACATCTCTTGTGCAAACTTTTGGAGAAGGAGGTGAAATTTAACTTTCATGACGCATGCATGGTGCCTTTATGTACTTGAAAGAGAAATTGATCTCTACCCCGATTATTATTAGTCTTGATTGGTCGGCACCCTTCTAAGTGATGTGTGATGCAAGTGGTACGACATTGGGTATCGTGTTGGGGCAAAAAGGCAACAAGCTATTCCATCCAATTTACTACGCAAGAAAAACCCTGAATGGTGCTCAGTATAACTACACGATTACTGAGCAAGAATTACTTGCGGTGGTATATGCATTTGAAAAAGTTTGGGCATATTTTCTAGGCAACAAAGTGGTTGTTCACAATGATCATGCAGCTTTGCGCTATTTGATGGCAAAGAAAGACGCCAAGCCAAAGTTGATAAGGTGGGTATTATTGTTGCAAGAATTTGACTTTGTAGCCAAAGATAGAAGAGGATGTGAAAATCAGGTGGCTGACCATCTATCTAGATTAGAAGGAAACGAAAATGAAGATATGGAGGTAGACATCAATGACTCATTTCCCGATGAGCAGGTATTCTCAGTCACTTTCAAGAAAGTTCCTTGGTATGCTGATATTGCTAACCATGTGGTGTGTGGACTGATGTCAGAAGATCTGAACTTCTACTAACAAAAGAAGTTCTTGTTTGATGTAAAGAAATACTTTTGGGATAATCCATATTTATTTAGCGAATGTGCAGATCATATTATTAGGCAATGTGTACTTGAAGATGACTTCAATTAAATTCTTTATGCTTGTCATTCTTCACCGGTTGGTGGTCATCATAGTTGTGTGCGCACAACTGCTAAAATTATCTAAAGCGGTTACTACTGGCTATCCCTCTACGAAGATGCTCATGATTTTTTGAGAAAATGCATACAATGCCAAAAAAAAGGTGGAGTGTCCAAAAGGGATGAGCTGCCTCTGTAGCCCATTCTAGAAGTTGAGTTATTTGATGCTTGGGGAATAGATTTAATAGGTCCATTTGTGAGCTCGTTCAGTAATAAGTACATTTTTGATAGTGCTAGATTATGTTTCTAAGTGGGTGGAAATTGTAGCCCTACCCAATAATAAAGGGAAGAGTGTCGTTCAATTCTTAAAATACTACATTTTTACTAGGTTTGGCACCCATCGAGCTATTATTAGTTAAGGTGGTTCACATTTTTGCAATAGGCTATTTGTATATGCATTGAGCAAGTACGGGGTGCGACATAAAGTGGCAACATCATATCATCTTCAAACAAGCAGCCAAGTGGAAGTTTCGAATTGAGAGATTAAGAGCATCTTGTCAAAGACTGTGAATTCAAATAGGACTGATTGGTCTCGAAAGCTAGATGATGCTCTTTGGGCATATCACACTACCTTCAAGACACCAATTGGCATGTCCCCCTGTCAGCTAGTTTTTGGGAAATCTTGTCAGTTACCGGTAGAAAAGGAACACAAAGCATTATGGGCATTAAAGGCTTTAAATGTGGACTGGGTGAAGTCTTCAAAAGGGCGAGTAGATCAACTAAATGAATTCAGGTTTAGGGCATATGAGAATTCATCCCTCTACAAGGAGAATATAAAGAAGTTCCGTGATTCTAAGATCCTTAGGAGGGAGTTCTGGGTTGGAGATTGGGTGTTTCTATCCAAATCTTGATTGAGACTTTTTTCGGGAAAGCTCAAATCAAAGTGGTCAGGCCCATTTAAAGTAAAACGAGTGTTTGCAAATGGATCCATTGAAGTTGAAGGCAATGAGGGACCTGCCTTCAAGGTGAATGGGTAACACTTGAACTTTTATTTTGGAGAATGTCATGAAATTACACTGATCGAAGTGGTGTACTTGGAAGATGCTTGAGAGCATTTGCATGCCCTACCACGACGTTAATAAGGCATTTCTTGAAGGCAACCCAAGTGTTAATTGCTTCGAATAATGTGTGATGAATGTGCAGTGTTGGTGATTTCGCGAGGCTAAGGTTGTTTCTGCGATCGGCGAGTAACCAATTATTCGATGAATCCCAACTTTCCTCGCTGATCAGCCCCAAAAGAGCCACCTCTCATATAAGTATAAATTGAGTTTTGGAAGAGAGAAAAAGCATCCAGTCATTGTGGAATGAAATAGAGAGAGCAAAAACATTATTCATGTTGATTTTAAGCAATTTTGGTAAGAGATTTCAGTTGGGTGTTGTAATAGAAAATATTTTAATCATCTTGGAACTTCGAAAAAAAATACCCAGCTATGGAGCATGTATTATGTACTGATTTTTCTTCTTTTATAATTATTAGCCAAAACCCCAATCTTGAGGGCTTGACAATGTGATTAATTACTGAATTTTGCTTGATAAGTGTTAGTCATTATAAATTTTAGTGCTAAATCAAAGTGGGTCTGAATTATTGTTGTTGTTTAATTGCTCTGTTGTATGTTAGTTCAGTATAATTTTAGTGTTCTATGCTTGCTTGAGATTTATTTTTAAAACTAAGGTGATAAGCTGGCACTCGTAGTTATTGAGTCATGGTGGGTTCAACTCGAGAGAGTGAATCCGAAGATCCATTCTATGTATTCAGCACGATAGAGTGGATGTAGTGAGGTTGTGGGCTGGTCTCTATATTAAGCACATTGAGATTTGAGAGAACTCAATTGAAATGAGGTAGTTGTTCGATAGGAAAGTACCTCATCTAAAGTTTATCTTACCCACGACGAGTTAGCACTTTTCGTTATAAATTGACACCCATTGAGTTGAATTTCGTAGTTGGTCGGGCAATCCCCAAAGCTTCTTTCTTCTATTTGATTGTTCCTAATTAATTGTTGAGGTTGTTTGCTGATCTAAAACCCCTTACCTTGACATTGATGTCACCCTTCTAATTTTATTAATAGTTTCCGATAATCTCTATTCCTTCAGTCACGAAAATCACTATTTTAACTTCATACTTGATTTCAAAATATACTGCTCCCGGTGGGATTGACCCCAATTCTCTTGTTGGGTTTATACTTCTTAAAGATCGTCTACACCTAGTATCGGATGAGGTGTAGTGGATACATTAATCTACATTCAACTAATATGGCCATTTTAGCACGTTTTCAAGGATTTTATGCATTGCTATCATACTTAGTATATTTTTCTACTAACCCATATTTTCCTACATTTTCACATAGTGTAGGGTCCGGTTATTTAGGCAGTAATCATTTGGTTCAAGCTTGGATTCGACTATTCTCCTTGCTTGTGGTTAGTCCTCATTATTCGAGGACGGATTTGTCACTTGTAGTTTCATTTCTAGAATCTCATTTTCGGATTATGTTGTATGGGTTGTGTCCCTTTTCATTTGAACTATTGTAATACATGGCTATATTGACACAAGTGTAGACTTTTGCTTTGCTTTTATAAAATATTCTTTTGACTTGAAATATGTCTTACTCTTATTTTTCTAATGCTTATAATATGATATGCTAAGTGGCTTCAATGGTGTCATTCGGGGTATTATGTGCCTTGTTACTTCTAGGGGTACCCTTGGGTCGTGACAACTTGAATAAAATAGGGTCACAGCCCATACAACATAATCCAAAAAGGAAATATAAGAAAGGAACTACAAAGATAACATCCGTCCTCGAATCATGAGGACTCACCAACAAGCTAGGACAAAAAGTAAATCAAGCTTTAGCCACAATGATGACCACCTTGAGAACCGGACCCTACACTTGGGAAAAATGTAGGAAAAGCATGGGTTGGTACAAAACTGCACAAAGTATGATATCCATGCATAAAAACCATGAAGACATGCTAAAAGGGACATTTTAGTTGAATGCATGCAATTTACTAAGTTAAAACATTATTTTGAAGCTAATGGAAAAGCATAAGGTATAAGCATATTCATTGCATTGATCATCATATCATAAGAGGAACATACCATAAATACCCTCAAAACATACTTGTGCAATACATGAATAAGACCCAATAATCTCACCCATACTAAGTAAAGCTTCTTGAATAACTATAGTTCATAATTCATATTCTTATTCATATTGGTATTGACATAGTGGGGAATAAACCTTAACCGACATACACCATGTGGGCTTACCACGGAATCCTGTTTCTTCCCCACACCGAAAAGGGTTGTTCTACTTTCCTAAGGTAGAACCATATTCTTAGCTTAGGTGGATCCACTAGTTAAATACCTATGAGGGAACATAGTTTATGGGGTAATGAGATTGCTACTACAAACTCGAACTCAACTAAGGTAGAAGGTTTCCATCTCATGAGCTACATACTTTGAGAACCCAGACTCAACTAAGGTAGAATGAACCCATTTGCAAAGCCGGACTCAACTACTGTAAAAGCTTTCATTGGGAAGCTGGACTCAAGTAGTGTAAAAGCTTCCATCTCATATTCATATCCACTCGGTGCTAAGCATTAATTACCAAGGATTACATATTAATTCTTGACTTAAGTTCATATTAATGGAATAATGTCTTGACACTCAATCCAACATAATTATACTATAGCTGATAGATTCAATAGGTGAGAATAGTCTTTCAACCTTAGAATAATCATATTGAGAAAACCTTTCATATCATATCATATTCATACATAGGTGTGCATATGAGGATAACCTTTCAACAACACAACAACTAGATCATAATTATAATCACTTTACTCTCAAAGTGTTTTTAAAGCATATTCATAAATCTCATAATCATGCAGAATTTTCATACTTTTCCCTTCAATGACCAAAGATCATATTCCATCATCGAATCCAGAATTACTACATTTGACTTGGAAAATAACATAAATCAAATAGCTCAAATACTACAAGCATAATCTCATAATATCCTCCTTTCATCAATTCACCCACACCACAAGGTCATAAATTGGGAATATGGAGATTTCATGTATTCTTGGAGATTTCCACATAAAAAAAATAATGAATCATCAATTGAATCATAATAAAAAGTAATTCAAACATTAGAATCGTTTTTGAAACGAATCTATGACTTGGAGTCAAACCCTAGCTTTTGGGGAATTTCTATCATAGAAATTGTGGTTTTGAAGGGGGTACATGGATGAATTATATCCATGGATGAATCGCTAACATACCTTAGCAATTAAATCCAATGAAATTTCAGCAGAAAACCTTGCTCCTTCAACCCCAGCTCTAACTTCCTTCTTCTTCTTACTTGAAGTTTTTTAGAGAGAGTTTTTGGTAAAGAGTTTAATTTGATTTGGGATTTTGGAATAATGAGGAAGATGACTTAATTTAGGGTTCTAAAATCATTATATAGTTAGTCTACTTTAGAATAAAACGACGTAACTTAATATTAATTAAACCCAGAAAACCCCAAAGTACCTGTCAACTAACTCACCAAACCATTTTCGGGTCCCCACCCACGACCCCTCACAGATGGACAGTGGTTTGACCCACAGCCCGTGTTTAGACCCACAACCCGTGTTGGTAAAGCGTGGGTCGGGTTTCAGAGAGATTCAATTGCAAGCTTGACCTACGGCCCCTCTCCCATGAGGCATGGCTAGACCTACGAGGTGTGGGTTCCCTCCGTGGGTGACTGCCGTGGCATTTTTTAGGGGTCCTCCTCAAGGACCCATTGTTGTTCCTTGGGGGTCATACCTTGACTTTATAACACAAAACCCTTTCATTTTAAATACCGGGGTTTACATTTACGACTCTAACCCTCATGTAAAGCTCTAGTATAGCCTACTAGTTTCCAAAGTGTTACAATTTCTCCCCCTTGGGAACATTCTTCCTTGAATGACGATCTAGACACCTTACAGAAGTAAAGACTCTAGACTAGAAGCCCATCATGCATGCAACATCAAAATAATGAATAATTCAAAGGAGGAAACTTCAACTCCATCTCAAACATAATCAATGCAACACAAGGAAGTAGGAACTACATCTAACAACCCATTACACATGAAATTTCAACATTTCTTATAATCATAGTAGAAACTACCTTCTCCAACTGAAAGCATACAAAAAAAAATATCATGGAGCCAATATGCAATTACTCTCAAAAGCATACTAAAGCATGTTCAATAATTCATTTCATGAAGTAAATAGGCAACTCATAGTGAATGCACAACAACATGAGGAAATCAATCATAAAACTCATTTTCTTACTAAACATGAATTTCTCAAGAACAGGCATAACATAAGGAAATAATGGAAAATACATATCACACACATTACTCCCAAACACTAAAACTCAACAGGAACTACTTACCTCAATCTTGAATAGGAGTAGAAGGAAAGAGATGACGATATCGGGACTTCATATCAGCCTCGGGCTCCCAAGTAACACCCTCAACAAAGTTATTTCTTCATAAAACATTCACGGAAGTTATTTTGTTGTTTCTAAATCTGTTGACTTGCTGGTCTAGGATCTTTACCGGAACCTCTTCATATGAAAGACTTTCGTCAACACCTAACCCTTCTAGAGGAATAAAGGATGCCGGGGAAAACACATTTGGCAAACAGAGCTCATAGGCAACTTTACCAAATCTTTTCAAAATTTGATATGGGCATACGTACCAGGGATTAAGTTTCCCTTTCTTGTCAATCCTCATCAGCCCCTTCATGGGTGAGATATTCAAATAGACCCAATCATTAACTTCAAATTCTAAATCCCTTCTTCTCACTCCGGCATAAGACTTTTGTCTACATTGAGTCATGCTCAACCTCTCTCTAATGAGGCAAACTTTCTCAATGGCTTCATAAACTAGCTTAGGAGCTATCCAAGCATTTTCATCCACTTCAAACCAACCAACCAAAGACCTACATCTCCTACCATACAAGGCTTCAAAGAGAGCCATACCGATACTGGAGTGATAGCTATTATTGTAGGCAAACTCTATTAAATGCAAGTGGTTATCCCCATTACCCTTGAAGTCTATTGATGTTTGTGTAATCAATGCACAACTTCCAATTCAAGTGTCTATGATCGTACAATAGTAATATAACCCAACTGAATGGGTTGGGGTCAAATCCCAAGGGAGCGATTTCTGAGAATTAAGTGTCAAGCGCAAATATGCTAGAGTTACCCATAGCTAAAAATATTATAGAGTAAAAATATCATAAATAAAGGGGTTGAAACGAATGTCAATTATCAATGGGGAGTTTGTAGTTGATTAACAACAAAAACAACAAAAATACAAAGATGCGAATATAGGGAGACGGGATTTTTGGGATGTGATAGGAATATGGGATAAACTACACAATGGGGTAAATGCTATTGATAGTCAAATGCTGAACATTTGTACCTAGGCTACACTTTAGTGGGGGTAAATTCTCTCTCGAGCAAATTACCCCGAATCAACTCGGTTTATCTCGAACATCGAGTTGCCTCTTTAAAGTACAACATCCACCTTAGCCCATTCACTCTCTCAAGCTGAATGTGTCGGAAAAGGCCTAGGATTCACTCTCTCGAGCTGAACCCACAACGACCCAATAACCACCGGCTATCGATTTAGTAGTCTTAGTTTTAAAACCTCTCTCTCGAGCAAGCCAAAAACACTAAGATGAAATAGTATTTGCAACTACAATCCCGTTAAGTTCAAACAAAACTACTAAACAAAATCACATTTAAATAACAAATAGACTAACAATAAGCAATACCAACAGGAAATTTAACCCATATTCACAAAATCACACCCCAAGAATTAGGGTTTTAGATAGACATAGAAAAAAGGAAGAAAATGATACCAAATCAAAGTAACATCAACTGGGTATGATTTATATTCACTTTAAATGAGTCTACGATAAAGACTCTTCAACCACCACTTCCAATTTCTTGGAATTGGAAGTCTTCAAATCTTCAAGGACTAAGCAAAAAATGTTCTCTACTTGAAAACTTAGAAAATAAAATGTTGTATCTGAAATTGCATACTAAGATAAAAATTCAAACTAGTATTTATAGTTCTCTAAAAATGTGATGCGAAGGATCACTCGGTGAAGTTAGTCGGGATCGCCAATGTACTCGGCAATCCGCCCTTTGGTCCTCTTCATCGCCTTTCAGTTTTTGCCTTCAGCATCTTCGCGTTCTGAATCATTGGGCGATATAGTACTACTTTGAGGAACTGTTCCGCGATGCGCCGACTGATCTTTTTCATCGCCGACTTGATATTTTCATTCAGGTCTCAGCACACTGGAAATTTGGTTGAGGTTGAGGCCATTCGGTGATTCACCTAATGCATTAGGCGTTCCTCAAGCCTTGTTTTCTTCGTCTTTTCAGCCATTTTGTTCCTTTCTAACAAGTACTGTCCATGCTTTGCCTCAAACTACAAATACCTAAAACTTATGGATTTACATCAGTTATTGAGACAAAATGTGCACTTGAGGACACTAATTCTATTAAAATGATGCCCTAAATAAGTCCAAATTGTGGACTCATCAACACCCCCAACTTAAACTTTTGCTTGTCCTCAAGTAAAACTCAAGTTCGGCAGTTCAAAAAGGATGTCTAGAACAGTGCTACACAAGACTTAATCATGAATGCACATATAAGACTCAATTTACTCATGCGAAGATCAAATGTGCACTCAAAGTTTCAAATTGTCACACACCATTATCAAAGAATCTCAAGCTCACTATACTTGCTTGAAATGCAAGTTCAATCTCAACTAAAGTGTTCAAATACCCTCACACAAAGCATGATTCCATATTCACACACAATGGTTCAACAATTTAAAGTTCCGGAATCAAATGCAACGCTCACATTCACAAAGAAGAATACAATGCATGCTTTCATCCATAGGTTTACCCGTATTTTCCAATTGGCAATTGCTTCAGCTCACTCAAGATCAAAAAGGTCTTTTCAAGGCTTGTAATGGGGCTAAGTGAAAATGTATGGTCATTTAGGCATAGTGACTTTCATCCTCATGAAATATGGTGCACACAACACTTCCTTTATTCTTCTTTCATCATTTTCTTTAGTGCTCATAAGTCATCCCATTATTCACTTTCCATGGATTGTTCGGAAACCCTATTTCTTTTGTACTTTATTCCGCAACTTTTTTGTTCTTTTTCTTTTTCATTCGTTTCTATCTTTTTTTTTTATGGAGGGATTCCATTTTTCTCAAAACCATGGATTAAAGGAGACTTTTCTTGCACTTGTTGACTTTCCTTCTCTTTTCACTACACCCCCAACTTAGGCTTTTCGCCTAAGTTGGCTATTCAATCAACCACAAATTTAGACGATTATTGGTAGTGGATTTAAGAAAGGTTTTGTTTTCGTCAAGTTTCTTCCAAAGAAAGGTAAGGCTGAAGGGGTGTTCAAAAGAGGTTCACACACTCACAAGGTAGGCCACAAAAGAGGTATATGTCAAATTTGCTAACACTCTTCGAAGTTACCTAAGATCATATCAATAGATAGCCTTACTTAGTCGACTGGACCAATGGGGTAAATTCTAGATTTTATCATGCATGGTTCACAGTAAGCTCATCATACAAGGCATCAACACCAAAGTCAAATAAGACTCCACACTTTCGCTAGTGTGCAACGATTATCACAAGAGACTTGATTTGATAATTGTCTAGTCACAACGAGATACAAAGAGTTCACATATTGTCTATGCAACTTCATTTGGCCTCATCGTAGCCGCACATTCATGTTTGTTTGATTATAAGCACTATTCAAGTCATCGGTATTGATAAATATTGATACTCAAATTTGCGAGAGAACAACCAGATTCAACACATACAAGAGGTGGTAATTTTTTTTTCCGGAAGGGTAAAAAATCATTAAAAGCAAGGAGCCACAAGATCAAACCTTTCACAAAAAGCAGTGTCAACACAATTTAGGCTAAAAACCCAATATATAAATAAAACTAATATGCACAAAGGTGGGCCTCACCCCACCACAAACAAAAACCATTTGTCCTCAAATGCAAATAAAGATATCCAAAAGTCAAAATAAATAAAGACAGAGAGAAAGGTAAAAAAGGAATCCTGTCTAAGCAGTCACTCCATCTGTCTGGGCAATAGTGCCCAGTGTAGTGCTCGAGATCTGGGCATCAGTGTCTGGAGTTACCTCAAAAGGACCAGCTCCACTAGATTCGCCCATGGCAGTGTCTCTCAAAGATGTTTGACGTGCAGTCTCATACATGGCATTCTCCATATCCTTCATATCATTGTACACCTCATCATCATGTACTGCTATCCGCTCCTCATCAGTCTCTGCCTCTGAGTGATCAACTACTGTGTCATCCCTTTGTATGTCTCTGGTGGTACCCGGAGGAATCACTGAAGTCTCAGGGGCATCTACATCATCAACATCCTTCAGTAATGAGGTGAAGTCGGTACACTTCACATAGTCTACGTCCTTCCTCAAGTCTGCTACCTCGACTTGCAAATACGAAACCGCTGAGGCTTTCCCCTGTCTACTCTAACAAGCTCTGACTCTGAAGGCCCGGAGGCCGGAGTAGGCCAAGATGCCTCTGCAGGTAACGAATCAACATCAACTTCCAGAAAATCATCTGCTGGAGCTGCTCTCGTGTGTATTCGGCCTCAATACACCAGATGTCAGTGGAGGAAGAAGGAGTGACCTCAATATCTCTCACAGGATTTCAGGGTAATCCAGCATGCCGGCACAACTCAGTGATCAGGACCGGGAATGGCAGAGAAGTCTGTCTCTGCTTGGCTCTCATGGCTATCTCCTGTGAAATCATAAGTCCTAAGTTTATGGTCCTCCTGGATATGATGGTCCCTAGGAATGCTGCGTTCGAATGGCGGGGGCGAGATTCATTTTGGGATGGCATAAAGTTGTTGCTGATAAACCCAAACCAGAATCGGGCAGCAATACTGAAATCCATCTTCTCAATAAGGGTGCCCGCCTAGATCCACCTCGGGGTGGTATCAGAAATCAAAGGTGCCAGCCACCCCTTCAGATCATCGAAGGACTAAGCAATAGGTAATCCATCATACGGGTGTGTAGAGTACAAATCTCTGCCTAGTACATCCTTAATGTACTCACTGATGCATCTGACTTCCTTGCCCAGACCATGACCGACTTAACTGGTGTGAACTCACTGGCTCTTGGGAACCAGATCACCATAAGCTATGTAAAACTCACGAACCTAAGAGGGAATATAGGGTCCTCGGGGCCTAGTGAACTGCTCAAACCTATGGAATTGGAGGGTCTCCCTCACATCTGAATACTTCCCCTCCAAGCCTTCTGTAGAAAGAAACTTTTCCTCGAGGATGGTTCGTAAACCATCAACTTTCAATCTATTTAGAAGCCTGGGAGGAGGAAAGACAAGAAGCGCAAGGGTCACAGGAGGTGCCTGAGCTGGCACTAATTCTGTTGCAGGAGGGGTGGCAGCTGAGGAAATTCTGGTGGACGTTGGTTGAGATCTAGCACGAATCTCATCTCTTCGGGAAATGAAAGGCTACTCGTCTTCAGGCTCAGAAAAATTAGCCCGGGTGTCAACAACCACTCTCTCAGCTGAGTGCTTCTTTCTTTTGCCTTTTTCTCCTGGTGGGAGTTCTTGCCTTCCCTTCTTTGGAGGATTTGCTCCCTCTTCATTTATGGTAATGCTCCATGCCTTTTTCTGGGGTGGCCTATCTAGATTTGTTTGCACCATGTCTGCAAGACATCAAAAAGAAGTTAGAAATAATTTGATTAAGAGTACAAAAATGCTGTTACAGACAGACTCGTCGATCCAGTCAGTGAGTCACCGAATCTCTTTGGCGGGATAGATCGGGCTTGCCGAAGGGATTGGCTAAAAAATTATAGCAAGTCAGCGATGGGAAGGCCCTTTCGGCGAATCGCAGACTACTTTCGGCGAGCAAGGGTTTGTCCGCTGAAAGTTACATTGCAACAAGGGTTCAGGGGTGCACACAAAGGGCGAACAAGAAGCCTTTTGGTGAGTCGCAGAGTACTTTTGGTGACATCAGACTTTTCACCAAAAGTTACAGAATCACTCATCAAATAAAGCATGACATTAGAGGCGAGATGGGGACATTAGGTGAACTGCCGAGTGGTTCGGCGAGCTAGACCTTGCTCGCCAAACGGTCCAACGTGCTTATTTTCAACCTAACTTCTCCAATTCAACCCCGCAACCCCTGAAAACAAAATCAAAGCATGCACTAGTACAATTAAACTCACACCCATAACACCCATTCCCCCGGAATACTCAGACTTTTCCCGGTTTTGCCAAATTTGGCAAGTTGATGACTTTTGCCCTGAAGAATGGTGTTACCCACTCCATCATTGTTCAATTTATGCCATTTAGCACAAATACGGACTACTTAGGCTTCACCCAAAAAATCTAACCAACATGCAAGCACACCACCACAAAATTTAACTCATTATAAGGCACAAATTTACGGGCATTCGATGATCAAAACAACACGGGCAAGATTATCAAATTAAAATTGGCATTTAAACATTCTAATCCTATTAGAGAGGCCCAACACATGACATTATGATATTATCATTGCAAATGAGTACCAAATTTTTGAAAGTAAAATCAGGGTTCGGAAAACCAACCTTTGTGCCGATTAAAGTACTTTGAAATGCTAGGCGACAATGAAATCCAATTCCGAGCACAAATCAGCAACCAAAATACTTATGGAATGCAAAAATATTTAAAATACTAAATTGGTGTAAGTTTGTGAAATTTAGAAGCGAGGGAAAGTGAAGAGTTTGAAACTGTAAAACCTTTGGCCATAAATAACGGTCCAGTTCGCATCCATTCAGCGACATTAGTATTGCTCAGTGATCTACTCGGTGACGTGCCGAGTGGTTACTTACCTTGCCGAGTTTTATAGGACCTTCAGTCAAAGTGAGGCTCCAAACGGAGGTTTACATCGGGATCACCGACATAGTCGGCGATTCACCAATAATTTCCTGTTCTCGTCGATTGTTACAGACTCTGATGTGAGTATTTCTTGAGTCTAATGGCGGTCTGGGTCACCGTCGCCGATCTCCTCGGTGATTCACTGACTGGACTTATGTTCTCCAACTGCACTTTTCAAATACTATCCACACTTCAACCTGCAAAATCAAAACACCATTATTTCTAAAACAAAATTAAAGCATTTAAGGGTTTTGGGTTGCATCCCAAACAGCGCCTTAGTTAACGTCGTGGCACGAAGCAAGTCACCATTCAAACCTCATTATCGGAGTTAGCCCTAGTATCACTAGGAATCCCCTCTTGGTGTTATGAGTAAAGACAGGACAACGATGCTTATCCTGACCAACGACACTAACCTATGGTTCAAGTGTCTACGATCGTCGATAATATAGTAACCCAACCAAGGGTTGGGGTCGTGTCCCAAGGGAGTGTTAGTGAAATTAGTAGTTAGGCTACAATTTTGATCTAGTTAGTTGTAGTTTGAGAAATTATCGAATAAAAACAAAGTAAATTCAAGTGGGTGACACCAAAGTGTCAAATATGGGTTTGTCACAAGTATAGCTAAAATAAAAATAAAGAGAAAATTTAAGTATGGGGAGAAGTTCTTGGGGTGTGACCGCAATATATATTGCTATAAATCGTTGGGTACATGCTTTCGATAGGAAATTTGCAAGATAATAGTGACTAGGCTAAGATTTAGATGGGAATAAGTTCCCTCTGGGGCAACTTACCCTGTTACAAAAGGGTTCCTCTCGGACACCCATTTGTGCATGAAGGCCAGCCTACGCCTTACCCCAGTCACCATCTCGAGCTGACTGTAAGGATTTGGGACTAGGGCTCATCCTCTTGGGCTGAACCTCATGTCGACCCACTCCTTAGGCCATCAGTGTACCGGTCTTGGTTTCCCGACCTCTCTCTCGTGCTAGCCGAAAACACATGGGTGGTTTTGTATTTGCTACTACAAACCCATTAAATTAAACCACAACCACTAGGTGAAATCACCATTAAAATACATCTAACCTATCAGCAATCAAAACCCAACAATAATATCAACACATATTTGCTAAATCACACCCCAAGAATTGGGGTTTTTAGCCACATATCAAGAAATAAGAAATTATACCTAAAATGATAGAGAAATCAAATGGGTATAAGAAATTAAACCTTAATATAAGCAAAGGAAGAAGAATGGAGAAGATCCACTTCTAATTTGGGAAAGATGAACTCATTCTCTCTTCAAGTCTCCCAAAAACCCTCTCAAAACTTGAGAGAAAATAAGAAAGCTAAAGTGAAAATTAAAATATGTTTTTACTCTGATGTTCCACACAAAAACTACTAAAGAGTTTAGTATTTATAGACTTCAGAAAATAGTGTTGGCGGATCTTCTCGGTGAGGTTAGTCGCGAACGCCGAATGACTCGGTGATTCGCCCTTCTTCTATTTCATCACCGTTTGTGCTTTGCCTTCAGCATCTGTGCGTTCTGGATCCTTGGGTGGTATACTTCTGCTTCACAAAACTGATCGGCAAAATGATGACTGATCCTTTCATTGCCTTTTTTATCCTTCTCCTTTAAGGCTTCGCGTACTAGAACAAAGGGCGGAGTGCATCCCTTCGGCGAATCGTCAAGCATTCTTGGCGATGCTCAGGCTTCAACTTCTTCATTTTTTAAGCCTTTTTGTTCCTTTTTGCGCCTAAGTGTCCATGCTTCTATTAAAACTTCAAATACCTGAAACTTAAGTGTTTTCATCAGATATTTAAACTAAATAAACATTTGAGTATACTATCTCTATTAAAATAAAGTCCTAAATGAGTCCAATTTGGGGACTCATCAACACCCCCAACTTAAACTTTTGCTTGTCCTCAAGTAAAACTCATGTTCAGCAGTTCAAATAGAATGTCTCAAATAGTGCTACACAAGACTAATTCATGAACATACACAACAAGACTCAAATTACTCATGCAAAGATCAATTGTTTACTCAAAGATTCAAGTTGTGACACACCATTACCAAAGATTCTCATGCTCGCAATACTTGCTACTTGTGCAAGTTCAAGCTCAACAAAAAGCTTCTAAATGCCCTCACATAAAGAATGATTCCATATTCATACAGAGAGTTTAATCGATTCAAGATCACGAATCAGATGCAACGCTTACAGTCAAAAAGAGGAACACAATGAAGGTTTTCACCCATAGGCTTGCCTTTATTTTCCAATCGATCATCGATTCGGCTCACTCAAGATCATAAAGGTCTTTCTAAGGCTTGTAATGGGGCTGAGTGCAAAGGTGTGGTCATTTAGGCTCAATGACTTTTTCCTCATGAGATGTGGTATTCTCAAGGCATCCCCTTCTTTTCCTTAATCAATTCTTTTTCTAGAGCTTCTAAGTCATCTTTTTATTCATCTCCAAGGATTGCTTGGAAACACAATTTCTTTTGTACTCTTATTCCACAACTTTTCTTTTTCATTCTTTTCTTTTCTTTTTCTTTTCTTTTTATATATATGGAGGGTTTCCATTTTTCTGCAACACCAAGGGTTAAGGGAGACTTTTCTTGCACTTCTTAACTTCTCCTTTATCTTTTTCACCACACCCCCAACTTAGGATTTTGGCCTAAGTTGGCTATTCACTAAACCACAAATCAAAAGGATTATAGGTAGTGGATCAAGTAAGGTCTAGGGTTCATCAAGGTTCTTTCAAATAAAGGTAAGGCTCAAACGGTGTTCAAGAGAGTTTCACACGCTCACGGGTAGGACACAAAAGAGGTATATGTCAAATTGGCTCACACTCTTCAAAAGTTACATAAGATCATCTCAAGAGCACACCTTACTAAATCAATCAGAGTAAACGGGGAAAATTCTAGGTTTATTCATGCAAGGTTCAAAGTAAGCTCATCACACAAGGCA
This sequence comes from Solanum paucissectum, assembly GCA_029582445.1. Lineage (NCBI taxonomy): Eukaryota > Viridiplantae > Streptophyta > Magnoliopsida > Solanales > Solanaceae > Solanum > Solanum paucissectum. Next base: position 1,508 of record JAJONZ010035892.1, on the reverse strand, counting down.
TTGACACTTAAGTCAAACAAGACTACACACTTTCGCTAGAGTGCAACGGTCATTACAATAGAATCAATTTGAGAAATGGCTAATCACAACGAGATGCAAAGAGTTCACATATTGTCTATGCAATTTCATTTGTTCTCTTCGTAGCCGCACATTCATGTTTTTTCAATTGAGAGCACTATTCAAGTCATCGGTATTGATCAAAACTGAGACTTGAATTTGTACAAGAACAGCCACTTTCAACACAAGTGGTGGCAAATTTTTTTTGGAAGGGTCAAAATTATTTTTCAATTAAACCCAAAAGAGAGACATAAGCTCAAACAATCGCAAAGCAGTTTTAAAAACACAATTAAAAATAGACAACCCAAATATATACAAAAATTATCATTCAAAACAAGCAAACAAGGTGAGCCTCACCCCCACCACAAAAGAAATGTGTTTGTCCTCAAATGCGAGTAATAGTATCTAAAAATAAAATCAAAGAACGACAAGGAGAGAGGTAAAGAGAAATCCTATCTATGCGGCCTCTCCTCCTATCAGGGCATCAGAACTCTGAGCTGCAGTCTGTAATTGGGCATCAGTGCACGGAATAGTCACATCAAGAGCAACAATGTCAAGTCATGTAGGGGATGCTATGGACGTCTCAGCATACGATGCCTGGATCACCGGCTGCACAACTGTCCCTACCAGATCTGATAGGTTCCCAAAGATACTCTGCTCCTCCTGTGTTGTTGGCAGCTCCTCATTAGTCTCAGCATCTGCATCTGCAGCTGCTGCCTTTCCAGGTGCTCATCCTGATACTATAATTGCAAATGAGTGCAAAATTTTCAAAAATAAATTCGGAGTTTTAGAGACTAACATTTGATGCCGATCAAATAGATTTTTGTAATGCTAGGCAGCAAAGAAATCCTACCCCAAGCACTAATCACTGACTAAAATACTAATTTAAGGGAAAAATCTAGAAAATAATACCTTTGGTGTGATTTTTGAGAGTTTGAAATGAGGGAAAGTGAGATTCAAAAATTTGACTTTTGGCGTTTATATAACCGTTCAGTTCTTGTCCATTCGGCGGCGTTAGTCGCACTCGCCGAACTACTCAGTGAAGCGCCGAGTGGTCTTTTATCCTGCCCTTTCTTCAAAATCTTCAATTTTCTAGGGGCCAAATCGACGGTCTGCACCGAGATCGCTGAACAGGTTGGCGATGCGCCGAGCTGCTTTTTGAGTTCACCGAGTTTTACAGGATTTGCAATGCATTAGCATTGAGCCCATCGGCGGATTGAGCCAAGTTCGCCAACCTATTAGGAGAATCGCTGAATGGACATGTTGCTCACCAACTTGAAATTTTCCACACTTATCTCATTTTTAATGTCACGCCCCGAGACTACCCCCGAGATGCGGACACGGGACCTAGGACCACAAGTGATCCCAAGCTAACCCTGCTGGCATGATCATGAGCATACTAAAGATAACAAACTGATGCGGAAGCTAAATCATAATTAAAATGAAAAGAT
>JAJONZ010035891.1:0-18762 GCA_029582445.1 Solanum paucissectum | reverse complement strand
TCTCTCTCTCTCTCTCTCTCTCTCTCTCTCTCTCTATATATATATATATATATATATATATATATAAAATTCATTTTTTTTGGTTTTTCAATTTTCATTTTTCTAAATCCGAAACCAAACCAAAAAACCAAACAAAGTAAATTATAAATCCAAAATCAAACCAAAAATCCAAAAAACCAATCCAAATTAGAATTTGGTTTGATTTAATTTGATTTTTCGGTTTAATCCAAATAGTGCACACCCCTATTTGACACTATCTAATACCTTTGGAGAGAGGCAAATTAATGGGCCAATTTTCTAGCAAATGAAGAACGCAAGCATGAAGAAGATTTAGTAATCTATAGGAAAATGCACTCAAGCATATGAAATTTTTTCTTCAACAGATTTTAAGTGGTACTGCTTTTATAAGACTTTTAAAAACTTTTTCCTACTTATTCCAAATAAAATAATACACATTTGGTATATATCCCATACAAATCTTCTCAATTGTCATAATAATTTATAGCTATAAAATCATAATATTAAAAGCAAAATAAAGTATTAAATTATAGTAGTACTATTTTTACTGATATTTTTTTATGGATATAATAGAGTATACGAATTTCAAAAAGATGTGGATGTTATTCAAACCAACCACAATTCATGCATATGATACCAAAAAGCCAGCTCATCAATTTTCAAATAGCTATTTCTAGAAGATATATTTTATAATAATGGTGTTTGATTCAAATTGAGTCCAAATAAATTTGAATTCACATCGAAAAGTCTCATATTGAGAGGTAAAACACTCTAATAGAGACGACTCTATATTCAGAAAAATTCGAATTCAAAATATTTGATTAAAAATGAAAAAAATATTTAGCACTCCATCATAACCCCTCGTTGCTAGAAGAAGTAATGATTCAATCTTAAGTCATTCCATAGCAAACCCTCCTTCTCCCCTCCCCCTCCCACACCCCCTCAAACCCACCATTAAAAAACCTCAAATTTTCTTCTTCCATTAGTACACACTCATCAAGAATCAACACAAATGTCTTCTTTAAAATTTAAACCAAATGATGACATACTTGATTTTGTAATCAAGAAAGCAAATGGACTAAAAGGCCTAGTAGACACAAACCTTGAAATTATCCCTAATCAATGCATTCAACCAAAAGAACAAAGACTAGACAAGTCCCAAATTGACAATCAAGAATCAGTCCCAACAATTGATTTATCAAATTTTGATGATTTAAATGTTGAAAAATCAATTCAAGAAGCAGCAAGCAAGTGGGGTTTCTTCCAAATCATCAATCATGGGATCCCAATTGAAGTTTTTGAAGATTTGAAGGATGCGGCACACAAATTCTTTGAATTGCCAGCTGAAGAAAAAGTCAAGTATCATAAAGAAAAAGTTAGTCCTGGTGAATCTGTGTTTATGTTTTGGAGTGCTATTGGTGAGAAAGATGAGAAAGTTTTGGAGTGGAGGGATAGTATAAAACATGGTTGTAATCCACAAAATGATAGCAATCTTTGGCCTCCTCAAACAAGGTAACTTTTTGGGGTTTCCTACTCTGTGTAATCAATAGGTCACGGGTTTTCAAGTAGTACTACTTTTTGGGAGGTGCTTGCGTTTCTGAACTATCACCAACTATTTATCAAAACATATTTAAAAACTAACTAGATTAAGTGGTTGAATACAAAATTATCTCAAGATTTTATAATGGTGTTTATAACTTAAATCAAAAGTATATTGTAGATGTAGGAGAAAAGTTGTCTTTTATATGATTACATATCTAGTATAATCTCACAAGTAGAGTATGGAGAGGGTAAAATATACGCATATTTTACCTCTGTCTTAGCAGCATAAGGAGGTTGGTATTTTATAGACTCTCGAAACATTCTTAGTGAAATTCTTAACTTTGACATTGAATCTTGAACGTTATTAGAAAAAAATTTGACCTTCCCATTAAACTCTGAATGCTCTTAATAAAATTCTTGAGTTTGTTATTGATTTATAGGAACCAAGTTTTGGAGTATCAAAAGTGGGCTAAACCACTTGCTAAAAAATTGCTTGAGGTGCTATTGAAGGGTCTCAATGTCAATGAAATTGACGAATCTTTAGAACTTCTCTTGATGGGAACTATGTCTATAAACATCAACTACTATCCACCATGCCCAAATCCAAGTATCGCCATGGGTTTTCGTAGACACTGCGACATGGGCTGCATAACTTTGCTCCTCCAGGACGACACGGGAGGCCTATATGTCCGAGGGACTAAAGGCAACTGGATTCACGTAAATCCTATCAAAGGTGCCTTAGCGGTTAATATAGGTGACTCATTGCAGATCATGAGCAATGATCGATACAAGAGTATCGAGCATTGTGTAGCAGTTGATTCGAGCAGGACTCGAATATCTGTACCGCTATGCGTGAATCCTAGGTTTGATAGTGTCATTGGTTCATTCCCACAAATGCTAAAAGATGGAGAAAAACCAGTGTACAAACATATTTTGTTCTCTGATTATTGGGATCATTGCTTCATTAAGAGGCCTTCTGGTAAAGCATCACTAGATTTTGCTAAAATTTGATGCTTTAATTTTCAAATTTCTTGTTTGTTAATGTTTTTGTATTATAAATCTGTTATTGTAATGACGAAAACTGTTATTTTATGTAACTTGCAATTTGGTGTGACCCTGTCCGTTATTTATTTATTTTTTCTTTATCTTGCCCTTTCTTATGATTTAATAATCCTATTTTGCACATTTAACAAAACGTGGTGAAACTCTTAGGATATTGTTTGGAGTCTGAGTGCCTCTACTAGTCATGAATTCATTTCCAAAGGTACCCTCTATACCATATTCATGACGTGGAGATCAAACACGTTGGTTTTCATGGGAAAACTTAGCATTTTAGGCTAAGTTTTATTTTCAATTTATTCATAAGAAAAAAAAATTACAAAAAAAATACATATTTTTATATAAATAAGCTAGTGTTTCTTAAGTATATTTTTAGATTAGCTATTTGATTTTTCTTATATTAATTCAAAATAGTTAGCTACTAATATTTTTATTATTAGTATAATATTATATAGAAGACAACAATACAAGGAGACACAAATTAAAAGAAGAAAACAAAGACACCCACAAAGAGAGGACTCTCCACTTTGGCTCATAGCCTGCAACGTAAGACAATAAATAATCTTGAAATTACGGGTGTTACAATAGTACTATTTTTATTGATAATTTCTATAGATATACTTAGATATCGGAGTCCGTGTCATATTACTTTATTTGTTTCAATTTATGCGGTATGAATGAAATTAACACAATTAATTAAATATTTTTTATAATATTAAAATATTTTAAGTTATTAATTATTATAATTTTTATAACCTTTAATGTAATTTTTTCAATCCCACTGTTTTAACTTATGTACACAAACAAAATTTTGTATAGTAAAAAGTTTCACCATTCATGACAATTGACAACTGACAACAAAGATGTGGATGTTATTCAAACAAATCACAATTCATCGATATGGACACCAAGAAACCATCTCACCAAGCTACTTTCTATGATGATGATGAAAAATAATAGAATGAAGAAATAATTTTAATTGTTCTAATGAATTTATAAAAAATTATATGGACACACATATAGCACGTGTTCAAATGTGTGACACAAGGGTAACATATTATTGACAAATGCCAATCCCCACCTCGGGATTCGCACCACAAACTTTAGTGTCGTGGGGTGTGGGGTGGTGGGGTGGAGGGGTACGGAGACAGAACGATTATAACGTTTTCAAAATGTCAAAGAATAGAAATGATAAAACAAGATTTTTTTATAAAATCATTGAAGCCTCTAATTAAAGGAAAATAAACACTAGTCACTTTTTCATAATTTGATTTATCAAATACTATGTAAATACTACAAAAAAATATATTAAATTATACTATTTTTAACTGATAATTTTTATGGATATAATATACAAATTTCGTCATTCATGCATATGGACATCAAGAAGCCACATCACCAATTTCCAAATAACTATTTTATGATGATGATGTTTGATTAAACATAAAATAAAAAAATAAAAAAAATTGAAATACTAAATAAAAAAATCAATTCAAGAATTATTAGAAGGAGTGATTTTTTTTCAATATGCATATTTAGTTCAACTAAATTTGAATTCGCATCCGAAAGTCTCATATTGTGAGGTAAAATGCTCCCCTAATTAACAAAAACGACTATGTATTCATGAAAATTCGAATCCAAGACATCTGATTAATGATGAAAAATATTTACTACTCCCCCATAACCCATCGTTGCTAGATGAAAGAATGATTCAATCTTTCATCATTTCATAGCCAACCCCCAACCACCCACACACACCCCTCTCAAATCCACCATAAAAAACCCCACAAATTTCCTTCTTCCATTAGTACACACTTATCAATATTCAACACAAATGTCTTCTTCAAAATTTGAACAACATGATGACATATTTGATTTTGTAATCAAGAAAGCAAATGGGCTAAAAGGCATAGTAGACAAAAGCCTTGAAATTATCCCAAATCAATGCATTCAACCAAAAGAACAAAGACTAGACAAATCTCAAATTGATAATCAAGAATCAATCCCCACAATTGATCTATCAAATTTTGATATAAATGTTGAAAAATCAATTCAAGAAGCAGCAAGCAGATGGGGTTTCTTCCAAATCATCAATCATGGGATCCCAATTAAAGTTCTTGAAGATTTGAAAGAAGCAGGACACAAATTCTTTGAATTGCCAGCTGAAGAAAAAGTTAAGTATTATAAAGAAAATGCTGGTGCTAATGAATCTGTGTTGTTGTATTGGAGTGCTATTGGTGACAAAGATGAGAAAGTTTTGGAGTGGAGGGATAGTATAAAACATGGTTGTAATCCAGAAAATGATAACAATCTTTGGCCTCCTCAAACAAGGTAACTTTTTTGGGTTTTTTGTTCAATGTAATTTATAGATCACGTGTTCTTAAGTAAGTAAAAAAACATACCTAAAGTATTACTTTTTTCGTGAGTTCAATATCTTAACGGTAAGATGTTTATGAAAACACACTTCGAAACTAACTAGACCAAGTGTTTGAATACAATCGCTAAAAAGTGTTTGAACAACTTAATTTGCCTATAAAATTTCGTTAACATGGAAACTGACTCATTAATTTAGAGGTGTGTTTTGATAATTAGTTGATGATAGTTCAAAAGAAGACTTACAAAACATGATATTTCATGTGTATTTTTTGTCATTATCTCTAAATTCTATAGTGGTGTAAATAACTTAAAGTCAAAATTATATTGCATGTGTTGGAGAAAAATTATCTTTATAAGATAATATATTCAGTATAATCCCACACAAGTAGGGTATGGGAAGGATAGGATGTACGCATATCTTATTTTGCCTTTACATGATAAAAATATTATTTTCGATAAATTCTCGAACACACTTCGTAGAATTTCTGACTTTGACATTAAATCTTGAATGTTATTAGCAAAATTCTTGACATTGCCATTAAATTACGTACGCTCTTAACGAAATTTTTGACTTTGTCACTGATTTATAGGAACCAAGTCTTGGAGTATCAAAAGTGGGCAAAACCACTTGCTAAAAAGTTGTTAGATGTACTATTGAAGGGTCTCAATGTCAATGAAATTGATGAATCTTTAGAACCTCTCTTGATGGGAACTATGGCTATCAACATAAACTACTATCCACCATGTCCAAATCCAAGTATCACCATTGGTTGTCGTCGACACTGTGACGTGTCCTGCATCACTCTACTCCTCCAGGACGACACGGGAGGCCTATACGTCCGAGGGACTAAAGGCGATAACTGGATCCACGTAAATCCAATCAAAGGTGCCTTAGCAGTTAACATAGGTGACTCGTTTCAGATCATGAGCAATGATCGATACAAGAGTATCGAGCATTGTGTAGCGGTTGATTCAAGCAGGGCTCGAATATCTGTACCGCTATTTGTGAATCCTAGCCTTGACAGTGTCATTGGTCCATTCCCACAAATGCTAAAAGACGGAGAAAAACCAGTGTACAAACATGTCTTGTTTTCTGATTATTGGGATTATTTCTTTAGTAAGAGGCCTTCTGGTAAAGCATCACTAAATTTTGCTAAAATTTGATGCTTTGATTTACAATTTTTTTGTTATTATATTATTAATCTATTATTATAATGACGAAAACTGTTATTTTATGTAACTAGTAATTTGGTGTGATTGTGTATGTTATTTTTTTCCCTTTATCTTGCCCTTCCTTATGATTTAATAATCCTATTTTAATCCTTTTATCTTACTTTTTGTTTATAATAACCTTACCTTATGCATTAATTATTAACCAAAAATTTTGAATTTGAAATAAGTTTGTCTTTGGTCCCAAAACAGGTAATGGGTATAATAAGATGAGGAAAAAAGGTTAATAACATTGACATCACCAGCTTAAGTATCTCAATTATTAACTAGAAATCTCGCAATTTAAAATGAATTCATCTTTAGCTTCAAAAAGTATATCGAATATAGAATGAGAAAAAACACTTACTTAAATAACGCTATCACAACTAAAGATCATGACGGATAGTAACTATCTCCATCATTAACTATAAGTCTGAAGTTCAAAATGTATTTGCTAAACTCCTAAAATGGGTATCAAATACATAATGGATAACGAAAACCCCCAATTTAAATGACACTATAATCACCAAAGATTATAATGGGCTAATCTCTCAATATCTCAAGTTTGGAATTAATTCACTTTCAGCTCCAAAGTGAATACCGTATACATAATGAGAAAAAAATACCTACTTAAATAACACTATCATCGCCAAAGATCTATCATCAGAAATCTCGAGTTTGGAAATGAATTTGCTTTCAATGGGATGTTTTCTATTTACATTCCTGTCACTTAGAAAGAGCGGCTAAACGATCAGACCAGACAGGCGCAGATAGCTTGACCGCCATTAAAACACAAGCCGGAGACTTATCAACCTATAATCCCATCAATGTGATCCCCATTACGGATGGACAAATCTGTTTGGAAACAGAGCTCTTTTATCACGGAATTAAACCTAATATAAATATCAAATACAAGATGGATAACGAAAACCTCCCAACACTATAATCACCAAAGATTGTGATGAATAGTCTCTCAACTAGAAATCTCAAATTTGAAATTAATTTTATTCAACTTCAAAACGAGTACCGAACACGACCATAAACCAGATAGATATTTTCTCCCTTCTTCCCAGAAAAGTCTCAAATGCATATCATATTTGATATCTTCATGCAACAAAAATGTCAATTGCAGAAGTTTCTGAAGCATCAGATCTCATTGATTTTCTCGTCAACAAAGGAAATGGCGTAAAGGGTCTTTCTCAAATGGGTCTTGAAATTGTTCCTCAAAAATTCATTCAACCCCATGAAGAAAGGCTAGATTTTACCCAAATTCTGTCCTCAGAATCAATACCCATTATCGATTTCTCAAATTTCAATGACCCAAAAGTTGCAGAATCGATCTGTGATGCAGCAGAGAAATGGGGTTTTTTTCAAATAGTGAATCATGGAATCCCAATTGAAGTTCTGGAAAATGTAATTGAAGCTGGGCATAAGTTCTTTGAATTGTCTGTTGAAGAAAGAAAGAAGTATTTGAAGGAGAATTCACCTACTCATACTGTGCAATTGAAGACCAGTTTTAGCCCTTTAGCTGAAAAGGTTTTGGAGTGGAAAGATTATCTTTTTCATATTTATGATTGTGATGATGATGAGAGCTCTAAGCTGTGGCCTGCTGTTTCCAAGTTAGTCTTTTTTTTTTTTGGTAGTCGTTAGCTTGTATGCAACTCGACTAATTTCAGGAGTACCTACTATCGCCTATCAATATAATGCAGGGGTCGAGCTATAGTTCTGCTTACCGAGTTGGCACAACCACAAACTAGTAGCCTTTTCTAGAATACAGAACTTATAAACTCGAAATTTTAGTTCCGCTTCTAAGAATAAGGATCGGATAATTCTGTCCACCAAGGCTCGGAAAAGGTGCAAGGGTGGATATATAGTTTATTGTATGGGATCAACAGAATCCAGTAGCTTTAACCTAGGCCCTGTATATATGTTGAGAAATTCACTAAATATGTCGTAAACGGGTTAGGGATTTGATGGCAAGAGAACTACTATCACATTTGGGGAGAAAGTATTAAGTTACATTCAGTGATCTAAGGCCAAGCATAAACAAACATGTGCGCGAAAGCTAGCTCGGACACAACGGTTATAAAAAAATAAACATAAAGAAATATGCATTTGTTAGCTAAGTGGCTATATCTAGTTTTATACCTTTCTTTGCCACTGATGTTGTAGATTCTCCCCTGAATATTAGTATCTATTCAGACCATTTTCGAAGGGGAGCCAGCAAAGGTAAAATTGTCTTTGTGTGACCTATAGCCGTGGAAGCAACCACTAATGCTTGCATTAGGGTAAGTTGTCTACATTACACCCCTAAGGGTGCGGCCCTTCTCCAGGCCCTGCTAACGCGGGATGCTTTGTGCACTGAACTGTCATTTTCTAGACCCATTTTCGTAGGAATCCATACTCGATACTGTAGATCCGCCCCTGAATAGGAACCCATACTCGATACTGTAGATCCACCCCTGAATATCAACATCTATGTAGACCATTTTTTGGACTAATTTCATATTTACTTCTACAGAAATCAGGTTTTGGAGTACATGAAGTGGGCTAAACCTATTATAGTAAAGCTTCTCGAGGTGTTGCTCGAGAAACTAAACGTTAAGCAGATTGATGAATCAATGAAATCTGTTGTTATGGGCACGTTGATCGTTAACCTCATTCACTACCCCGTGTGCCCAAACCCCGAGCTCACTGCTGGTGCTGGCCGTCATGCTGATGTTTCTTCGATCACCATGCTCCTACAAGACGATGTTGGTGGCCTTTACGTGCGAGAACCCAAAGGTGATGGCTGGATTCATGTGCCCCCAGTCAAAGGGGCTCTCGTGATCAATATCGGGGACGTCCTTCAAATCATGAGCAACGATAGGTACAAGAGCGTCGAGCATCGTGTGATTGTGAATGCTAGTAGAAACAGAGTGTCAGTGCCAATATTTGTGAATCCAGCACCTGATGCAGTTTTTGGTCCTTTGAAACAAGTGCTAGAAAATGGAGAGAAACCTTTGTATAAGCATGTTGTGTATTCAGATTATTTCAATTATTTCTTCAGTAAAGGCCATGAAGGTAAGCAAACAATTGAATTTGCAAAACTATGACAAGTTTGCTGATTCTGCACTCATTTTCATCTATGTATATGGAATAGATGAAAATGCTGCACTCATTTTCATCTATGTATATGGAATATGGAACCTTTTGAATCAAAGTAGTAACAAGCCGAGTATTACGACTCTGGGGAGAAGCAAAGCTTCGTAGACAGCTTCACTTCCTCCAATCTACATAGTACATTGCTTAGTTTTTACTTTGTTATCATAGTTGTACACTATTCAAACTATTCCTCTTCTTTTTCGTTTTCAATATCCATTTTGGGACTTCAAACTAAGTGCTCCATATCATAATTATTTTCATTTCTTGAACTCAAACGTGAAACTTCTGATGATTAAGGATGGAGAAATCATATCCACTTCACCACAATCCTTGGCAGTTATACGAACTATTATTGCCAAATGCCAATACTAGCCCTTCCTCACCCCCGGAGTCCTGTCTCAGTATCGAGGTGGGGGTGGGGACGGGGGCTACGAAACGATTATAACGTTTTCAAAATGCCAAATAGAAAAAATGACAAAGAAAATTTTTGATATAATCATTGAAGCCTCTAAAGGAAATAAACAGTGGTCACTTTTTCATATCAAATGGAGTGTGTCGAGTTTTGATTATCAAATACTATGTAAATTCTACCAACAAATTCATCCTAACAACAAAAACTCAAAAACGCAAAAAACCTTAAAACCAAAACAAGAATGCCAAACAAAATTGACTTTGCTCTGTTTTGTTGCCATGGAGTACGTTGGACCGGCATATCATTGGCAGGCCAAAGCAACAAAAGTCGTATGGAGATCAGTGTTGCGTTGATCACACTGTAAGTTGCCGATAAAAGTATTACTGTTTCTCTTTCTTTGCTAAGGATTCTCCTTTATGTTCACTGCCTGATGAAACCACATAACCTGCTCCAACCTGTATCGAACGAGCAAAAATGAAGTAGACTGAAAACATGAAAGAAAAGGAAACAGACAGTAACCCTTTCTTCACCCCACTACGCTCGCCCCCACCCACAAAATTCTAAAACTTAGTACCAAGCATCCCGAGTTCATGAAGTATAATGTAGGCATCTACCCTGTCGCAAGCATTGGTGGCTGATTTTAAGGGTCGAACCTGTAACCTATAGGTCACAAGGACAATTTTACCATTGCTCCAAGGCTCCCCTTCATTAATAACAAAAATACTAATACTAACAATAATAATATTGTTGGTATTTTTATTATATGAAAAAAAGAACCAGGTGAAAGGAAAAGATGGATACCTGGCAATCTCTCAGTACGACACGTTCTTGGAGCTGTACATTACTGCAAACAACAGAACCTTGGATCGAACAACCATCTCCGATAGTAACATGGTCCATTATGACTGAGTTGACAACCTGCAAGGACAAGCCAGAAGGACGCAAGTGACTTAATAACCGGCTAGGCAATGTATGTGACAGCTGGATTTTCTGAGGTGGTGTCATTGTTCGGTGAATGGAATGCAAGTACTAACTATTTCCCTTTTCATAAGAGGTAAAGAATGAATCGTACCTTCACATTCGAGCCAATCCGACAATGTCGGCCAATGACGGACTTTTTCACGCTGCATTTGTCACCCATTTGTGAACCTTCTCCTAGCATACAATGTGGTCCAACCTAAATCAGATTAATACCTCAGTCATGAAAACCAAAATCCAACAACTTGCACAATTGTAACTATGTTTTTCGTAGCATTGAATTAGTATAGTTAACCATAACAAAATTTCTTACATTACCCATGAAAAAAACAATATTCAACAAAACAAATTAAAACCAAAAGGAAAGAATATGATGCAATATGAACTTCTTTATTTGGCACTTGGCAAGAAAATAAATAAACAAAGATGACACAACATGCGTAACATAATATTCTGCATGTCACCAAAGAAAGATTGCAACTCACTGTAGTTTTTGAACCTAGCTCGGCTGTAGGATGAATGATATTGTTCTGAGGAGAGAAAGAATAGCCTGACAAGTGACTTGCATCACCTATGACCTAAATCATAGAGAAAGTAAACTAGTTCATAAGCAGACATGCACACACATCTGCTAGATATAAGCAAAAATACAAGGTTAAGCAGTAAATCTCACATCTCGATTTATGTCACTGAAGGCTTGAATAGAGTTCAAGCGAACACAGTAATTGCTCTTGCTGGCAATATGTACACAGCATTTGTGAGTTTTTCTCGGAGACAGAGCAGAACCATCAGGACCCAAAGCGTATAGCTCATGAAAACTTTGTGTAGAAGCATTGGTCAGCAGTTGTGACAGCATAATTGTACTATCAGAAACACCCTTAGAATTCCCATTCTCTTCTGCTAGCGCTCCATTTTGTGATAATTCAGATCTCTAATACAATTAAATCATCAACTCGTGGAGAATCTTAGATGGTAAGTAAACAAAGTTAACATGTGGCACGAAAAATCATGCATTGTACGAGACTTACTAACTGGCTCCTCACAAGATAAGGCAACACATCACGCCTCAAGCTCAGAAAAGTTTCTTTCTTATTCAGAACCTCTTGCAAAACGGTTCTACAGAGAAAAACGTGGAAATGACAACCATTTTCAAACAAACTCATTTTAGAGAACATTCAAGCATAAAGGATAAACACTATCAACTAAAAACCACTTGAAATAAAAAAGAAACATCTCGAACCTCTTGAAGGCATACATATGAGCATCCATTAGATCAGCACGAATCTCCATCTGCAGATCAAAGCAAAAGGATAAGATGGAGAAGGAGAACTCCACCAAAAATAACATAGAAGCTTGAATATTTGGATGTATCTGCACATGTGCACTGCTTTTTTAATGGTCTAATATCACTTTCTCACGTGAAAAAGGAGAAAGAAGAGAAAATTTTCTCACAGAGAGCAGCAAGTCCAGTATCTCACGTTGGTTAACAAGTAAAAATCAATAGTAGATATACATGTGATCGTATAAAAAAAACTTTATAACTCAGGGATTGGATATAGAAGAAATGAAAAAGAATAGATCATATTAAAATTCCAAAATATAACTACCAAGGCCAAGCTGAATTACAGATTGCAAGGATGAGATGAAACATCATCAAGCAAATCTATCAATCCTTCACTTATTTCCCTCTTGTCCCATTCAGTTCTCTAGTGAACAGGAATCAGACAATAGGAAAAGTACATGAGTAGAAGAAAAACATATCAGATAAAAAACTCATATCTTAGTGATTACCACTAGCAATATGTGTCATACTGATTGGCATCATTTACCTGTCCTACTGCTCGGAGAATGCTCTTCTGGACACGAATATCTTTCTCAACTTCAGCTCCTAGAGGATATCAAAAATGCCAAATAAGGGAATAACACCAACTGAAGCATGAAGGATGTAAAAGCATATGCAGGGGTCTCACCAGCAGCTACATGCAACAGAAATTGTTTAGTGGGGTCCAGTCCTATAATGTTATGGCGTGCCGGTTTCTTGGCTTTGTCCTTTCCACCAGAGGAACCCGATTCTGATGGGCCACTGATAGGAGTAGAACAAAGCATTGCAGTCACTGCAGCATCATGCCGTCTATGAGCAGCTGCCACTGCCCCAGGAGGAATATCAGAAATAAGATCACCACTCACGACCTGCATAAGAATCAAAACTAATTAGCTCACTGACGCATGCTCCCTTGTTGAAAAGCTTTAGTAATTAGAATATCAACCAAAATATCTTTTGCAGTCAGGTGGCGATCAATGGCCCTAAGAGCTCCAGCTGTCCCGACATCCTCAGGTACTGCTGCAACCTGAAGACAAGGTAACAACAAAACAAGTCCTTTATAGCAACAATCGCAGTAAGTTAACATGAGCAAATAAGTATAAGGATGAGCAGAAGATATATCATGTGAATTTTTTAATGGTAAAACTACTAGACTTATCCTGCTTAAAACAGTCAAACGGGACCACTAAATATATATTTAAATGCAAATGTTTAAGAGCTTTAACATTAAGAAAGAGGAAACTCAGAAAGACGATGTTAGGTCCGGCGAGAGAAAAGAAAAAGTTTATCAGTTCTCTAACAAGAAGTGCATGGGTCTTGCAGGAAATTGTAGGACCTGCAAATATACATCTTCAAAACAACTGTAGCTCACTTTGGAAAATGGCAGATAACCAGTATACCATCATATAGATTTTCACACTCCAGCAAATGCAATAAGAAAAATTCTCAAAATTTGAAATTGCATTATTGGTCGCTTGTTAAAAAGTGAAAAGGGAAAATAAATTTCATGGAAAGGAACTATATGAAGTTCATATCTATAATGTCTAAATTGCAGTGGTTCTACACTTCCTTCAAGAAGTACCTAGGGCTCGAGCACATCATTTATCCTTTTCTTTTTATGAATTAAGACAGTATCTGCTCGGGCACCAGACAACTGTGTAAGTAATAAATATATATGTAGGAACCAGGAAATACATCATGGATTCAACCTCAACTCATAACCCAATTTTCTATAGTAGTTTTAAGCACAAAGGAGTGAGGCACTTACAAAAGATCTAGAAAAATAGTGTGAACCTGTTGTAGAGAGGTTAGAACACTCAGCAAAGATCAAATTAGCAAGACACAAACAGCGAGCCAGGGAACCCTTTGTATTAAGAGGTGTCATATATAATATATATCTACAACATATTCTATTTTTTCAGATATATACACATATTTATTGAACTTTTCCGACGAAGCTGTCAGATGACACTCTTAGATATAAGTGTGTCCGCCCCTGCTCCACACCATACCCACACCCAAGTCCTGTCGGATCGACATGGGTGCAAAAAATGGATTTTGGATGATCCGAGCAACATAGGCATTTACTAGCTTGCCAGTAACTTGGCATATTTGATGAAAACTGATATGGGCAAAGCTGGTTTCCTTGCTTCCCTATAGCGATAAGTCAATTGCAATGCTGCATAACCTATCAAAAACAGTAATGCTGCGTCTAGAGAGTATAGTTGGCAGACTAGCAAAGCAACTGCCGATCACTAGAAGCATGAATTTTCTCATGTACCAAAGCACTAATCTTTGTTGTTAAGTGTTTAGATGACCAAAAGACTTCTTGTCCTCTTGTATTAGTCTTGTTTTTCCCTTCTTATAAGAGAGAAATCCACAAGGGTCAATTGGCACATGGTTTGACACTCGGTAGATGATCAGTCCGCCCCTATATCCTTCTCTACTTTAAGATTGTTGTATTTGTCTCTTCTTCCCATCCATAAATTATAATATATCTATTTCCTATAAAATCCTTTCTCGTTGCTCTCTATGTTACATGTTTACAGTTTTTACTGTGTGCTTTGCTACACAATGCATACTTGCATAGTACAACTATATATCAATTAATCCATCAACTATGCCATAATTACAAATCAGTCAGAGTCGACTATATATGAATCATCTACATCAATTGAGCATATACAGAGTACAACTACATATCAATTAATCCATCAACTATGTCGTAATTACAAATTAGTCTGACTTTACTACGAATCTTCTACATCCATTGAGCTCTACTCAAGACCATTTCATTTCAATACAATTGTTTTCAATTAAGAATTCTTAAAATCACACTATGCACAATACGATCTATAACCACACATAAAGGAGATGGACAACCTCGTCATTATATGTATCTCATAAAAAATGGCACAAAATTTTCAACTGGAATCATCAAAAACATTGTATATTAATTACTACGTTATTGTCAATAATCAAGACAATCGTTAAAAATATTATGTAGAATAGTCAAAGATTAATTGATTAGGTCATAATAACTTGGAATATTAAGAACTAGAAATCCACCTTATTTCATACAACTCAAAACTCCTACAGAAGGAGCTCTTCAGTATGTTGTTAACATCCAATACAGTAAGAGAAGGTATTGTTCATGTGAGAAGGTTCAGATAGCACACGTCAATGATAAAATAATAGGTCACTTAAGATGGTTTGTTCATGTCTTCACCTATCACAAGATGCACCGCCCGTAGATGTGACTAGGTAGACCTAAATCACCTCAAGGAAGTTGTCCTGAAGGACCTATAATCTCTTGGGATTCATGCACACTTGGCGAAAATTGAGCACTATGGGAAATAAAATCTATATAGGTAATACCTATTAACTGAGAATATGTTTAGTCATGTTAGCACTTTTACTTTACATTCTATAATTTTCTGGAAGTTAATTAGCCTTTTCGAGATTATAGATGTCAGTAGAATATAATGACTTCTCGTACTTTTTATTTTAGTTTTACTACTATTAATTTTATATTAAATATCATTGGCCTGAGATGAATTTATATGGAGTAACATGATCCTTGAGAATTCATATAGCCGACCCCGACTTGTTTTGGACCGAGGCATAGTTGTTGTTGTTGTAGTAGTAGTATTAAATTCCAGAAAATGGCTTTGACTATCAACAACCAGTCTAATACCTGCCTGTTTAAACAACGTTTTCTTCCTTCGCAAGATAATCCTTCCGACGGCAACATTTCTCTTGCAGTGATTGTTCCAAACTTCCAGCAGCCACACACCTCCTGTGATTGTTCTAGCACCATGGAACTATTCTGGTATCTATTATTGCCACTCTTCCACAAACTCTTTTTATAACTAACTACATTTGCTATACCATGCCTTTCCCAGTGTTCGTTTCAACAGGCACTGTGCCTCTTCTACTGCTCTCCCCGACGGTATCATCTCTCCAGCTCTGCGCGTCCAGCCAACATTCTGGACGTTCTTCACACTAATTCTCCAGTAACTTTGCTAGTCACTTGTCAGAAACTTCTTCAATTAGTCTTCAACAACCAATTCATGTTACATTGATGATGTCACAGAGATTTGTGTCACCACACCTTTTCTGGTAGTTGAACGTAGATTTTTGTTTTTGTATGCACTTACCAAGTGATTTTTCGGATAAAAGAGTCCACCATTACCTTTCTTTAGGTGATTGTTCACTACTCCGGCAATATTATTCAGGCGATTGCCTGCTATTCCATTGATTGTTTAGTATTTCTTGTTTCTAAAATAAGCAAACTAAAATTACTTCACCACCTTGAGTTTGAGAAGGCATGTTTAAACATAAAAAATTATTATAATATTGTGTAAAATACTTTTAACACTATATCATTATTAAAAGTTGGGAGAATTGCTAACAAGATTGTGTAGAATAATTCTGACGGATTATAGATGAAAGTCAAGAGAATCGTAAGAATATTGCGTAAAGTATTGTCAATGATTATGTCAAGAAAAAAAAATTAAATCCCAAACGATAATTAAACTTTTCCAACTTCGTGTAGTTCACAACTCCTACACGAGAAGCTATCTCGAATGTTGTTAGTCAACCAAATTCAATAAGACTTCAGTATCATCTCTTTTCACATAATATTAATGCTTTCCGGTTTGTAGAAATAATTCACAGCTAAGAGAGCCTACAAGGTAACAAGAATTTCTGTAGCTGTTTCGATATAACTTCTAGTAATTACCGGATAACTAATATAGAGAAGGCCATTTTTGCAATTAGAGTAAACCACCTTCTCTTCAATAACAATGAACATCATCCTTATGAAAGACTCATGTCATCCAATTAATGATATGTAAGGAATCGCATGAAAGAAGCATCCTGAAACTACACACAAGAACATTTCATAATTATCAGGTCGATTTCATCAGTATCCAAGCCTTAAAAAGCTGGAGAAACTGATGTTTCTCATGAGAGGATACTGATGAACCTACTAATAAGCTTGCAGCTATACGCCAAACAAAAATTGAAGCATGAAACAAACAGTGTCCAGGTTATTAACCATCTTAATTACTATTTCTCTACCAAGCACATTTTCGTACAGCAAATAACTAATGGAATCACCTATGATGTCTGCAATTTCCATTTGCAAATCTCACTCAGTTTAATATGTCAAACAGCTGAAACAATTACACTACAGCTTTTATTTCCCTCCTCATAGTTTTCCCTCACAGTTTCACCTCGCCTTCTCAGTCACCAATAAACATTTTTTCAGAACTGTGATCCAAGAATTACCTCAACGTGCAATCGATCAACATAAGCATTTGATATCCAACCCCCAACAAGAAGAGCAGCACTTTCCCCTTCAACAACCTGAACCAACAACAAATCAAACACACAATTCAATAAACTTAACCCTAATTTCCATAATTAACACAAAAACAAAAAAGGGTGCTCCTTTTTCAGGAAACTAAAACTCACAACAATAAAATCCTTCAAATTGTTTTCCTCAAAATGCTCCAACACATAAGACAACACCGGCCGATTTGCCACTGGAAGCAAAGCTTTTGGCACATCCTGCAAATTTCTTTTCCACATACATCATATTTTTTTTCTTTGGAAAATCACTTATAAGAGTATATTAGAAAATGGGTAACAGCTTAAAGCGAAGAAAAAAAACAACAAAGGAAGAAAAAGGGTACCTTTGAAACAAGAGGAACAAGACTTTTTGAGAAGCCACCTGCTAAAACTACAACTTGAAAATCCATGGGTATGAAGTGACCTTCTTTAGCTGCGATAATGGCGATTTGGGTCCTTCAAAAAAATGGGTTTTTGTGGGGCTTTCGATTTGGGGAAGATGGAGGAATAGCAGAGTGGATACAAGGAGAAATGGAGAATTGCTTTTGTCAGTTCTTGGGGTTTTAGGAGTTTTGGGTCAATTAAGGACTTGTTTGACATAAGAACTACTATATTTGCTTTTTTCAAAATAATTTTTTACTTTATTTTAAAAATTAGTGTTTGTTTATAATATTATATATACATATTCAATGATTTTTTAACATAAAGATAGAGTTTTGAATCAAAGTTACTAGGCTCGATCGACTCCGCAAGGCCGCAACCTATACCCTAACTCCGCCCTGAGTATTGATTATACTCCTATTACTTGTTTTTCTGAATTGTATTTTCTTGAATCGAATGCTTATTGAAAACAATTTTCTCTACTAAGGTACGTGTATATTCTATAGTGTTTGTTTATAATATTATATATACATATTCAATGATTTTTTAACATAAAGATAGAGTTTTGAATCAAAGTTACTAGGCTCGATCGACTCCGCAAGGCCGCAACCTATACCCTAACTCCGCCCTGAGTATTGATTATACTCCTATTACTTGTTTTTCTGAATTGTATTTTCTTGAATCGAATGCTTATTGAAAACAATTTTCTCTACTAAGGTACGTGTATATTCTATAGTGTTTGTTTATAATATTATATATACATATTCAATGATTTTTTAACATAAAGATAGAGTTTTGAATCAAAGTTACTAGGCTCGATCGACTCCGCAAGGCCGCAACCTATACCCTAACTCCGCCCTGAGTATTGATTATACTCCTATTACTTGTTTTTCTGAATTGTATTTTCTTGAATCGAATGCTTATTGAAAACAATTTTCTCTACTAAGGTACGTGTATATTCTAT
>JAJONZ010035890.1:0-23393 GCA_029582445.1 Solanum paucissectum | reverse complement strand
TGTGCTATTATAGATTTTTTACAAGTTCCTGCAAATATATTACTGTTAAGTCTATTTTGCCTATATCTCAATTCTTGTCTTTTTGCTATAATTATTTTAGTAAGTTGTTGTCTATATTCGTTGTTCTCGTTATTCATTGTTTCTTTAAATATTGAATATATTTATATTCTATTTTAGATATAATATTTATTAATTGATCTAATTTTTTGTTATCAGTTTTTGCGATATTGAGTTGTTTATATTCCGGATATAATTTGTTCAATTTTCTTCTTAATTTTCTTATTTTTCTACTAGTATGTTTCTTCTTATATTTCTCAACATCCATAGCTCGACGCCGAAGCTACTAATATTGCGCTAAAGATGTGGACATTTTAGTCGGACTCGTATTCACTTCGGATGCCTCAGGATATTGACTCCTTGAAATGTTATTTGGCTCCTTGGATTTCTGACTCTTCTCCTTCATGGATGGCTGATGGTGTATGAATTGAGAAGAAGGACTTGAACATGCTTGCAAGATATTTATTTGTCTTCATCAACAACAACCTAAAGCCGTCACATATGAGTCTATCCTTTGTCATAACAAAGCAGTTTTTGTAGGTATCATTATTAACAAAAAGTACATACATGGTGTGCTATCATTAGTAATGCGATGTTGAAGAGGGCGATATATGAGCACATATCTCTCCCATTTCTAGTATATATTACGGAGCTTTGCGAGAGAGAAGGAATTCCTTTCACAACATCTATAAACGTGAGGGTCACACATGCTTCATTAGTGACATCAGACGTATTGAGGCAGAGTATTTGAAGGATGATGCATCTAAGAGGAAGCTTCCACCACCAAACTCGACGCCTGTTGTTAACCCCAATACTATAGAAGCTGAGGCTAACACACCTACTCCTTCGGTGGAGCAGGTAGGTATTTCTACACCTTTCTCAATTGTTACCCATACAGTTTATGTGTGTACTACTACTACTACTACTACTGTGAGACCTCCCCCTGCTCTTATTACTCATTCCCCTTTGACCCACACTATGGTATATTAGATGGGCAGCTTTACTTGGTCAACAGGTGTTGGAGTTGCCCGATTGAGACAGACATGACGAAGCTCATTGACCTAGCATTAAAAAGGCCTTGGCTCCTTCGGTAGAGAGAATGGTCAAGTGTGAGGGGATGATTGAGAGTCATAGTGTGAGGTTAGACGATCTCACAACCATATTAGAGGCTCGGAAGAAGGCCAAGGGTAGCTCTGGTGAACTAGACACTATGAGGGATGAGTTTCCTATCCTGTGAGCGAAGGTTGTCCACTTGTAGTTGATGGATATTTCCATGATTTTGGGTGATTTTCCCCTTCCATATGCACCTGCTCTCATGCCCAAGATGCCGAGTACTATTCTTTTTTCTAGTGAGCAACCTGACAATGTTGTGAATAAGGATTCTGTTAATGATGATGACAGTGAGAGGGTCTAGAAGGAGTTGGCAGAGGAGAATGATGAGGAGCAGTTGAGGGATGAAGAGCATAAGATTGTTGAGACATAGACAGAGCTACATGAGATCGAGGTAGTCATTCTTCAGGAAGCCCTAGATAGATCTCTTAGAGAAACATCAGAGGTTGGCCCTAGTGGAGTCACTCCACACTCTACCATGCCACCTTCTGCTGAGATGGGCATTGATGCCCTAGTTTAGCCTTCCCTGTAGCCTCCAGTGATCTTATTTTCGAGCACTAATTCCCCTCTAGAGGCCTCACCACGTGGTACTCCAGACGATAGTGCTCTATAGGCATAGCCTTATGGGGACCTTTATCTCAACCTCCATTTGTTTATCTTGTATTGAGGACACTACATTTTAATTTTTATCGGGTGAGGGCCTTGATTCCAATATTCCCCATTGTGATTGTATTTTGTTGCTTTTAGTTTTGAATATTTGTATTAACTTTGTTTATTTTAGAGTGCTCTTTTGGGTTAAAGTTGTCTTTTTTTTTTTCCGTTATCTCTTGATGTTTCAATCGCCCATGAGTTTTAAATCGTGAAATACTGGATGTTTTTATTGATAAGAATTTGAGGATTGATTAGGTCCAATATTGATATCTTAAATAGTACCCATGATGAGCATAATGTATAGTGTAGGTTTTGCCAGAATGAAATTGATGTGGTTGCACTTTTAAGAGATGGCAAGAACTAAAGTTAAGCAAGTACTTTCATCCAACACTGAGTGGGATAGGGAATCTTTTCCTCCTCCTCCTCCTCCACTAAAGAGACACTGCGGAATATCTATTAATTAGCCTTCAGAGGCTCCCTGCCGTCAACACACTACCACTCCACAATCATCTACCCAAGAAAGGGTATAACCTAAACAAGGGGTGGTGAGAAATAGAATAAAGATCAGGTCTAAGTTGATGCACCCTTCCTCCACACAATCACCGGCTTTCATAGTCCTTTCTATTATCACTCCAAGAGCCCTGAATAGGCTCTAAGCTATTGGAGAAAGGACACTACTTGAGGACAGACGACTCTCCATACATGAAGCAATAAGAGACTACCCATCTATCTGTGATTCCATCCAATTTGATAAATTCTAGGAATATACCAAGCCTAGGAACGCCTGTATCCCTTCTTGGGTATGGGAGTTCTACACCACTTATGCTAGGCCCTTCAAAAGAAGTGAAAGGGCACAATAAAGAAACCAGTTGAAATGGTAGAAGTGAAAGGCAATAAATTCTGGTGCAACGCCGGAGCTATTAATATCTCACTAAAGATGCCAACATTTGAGTCAGAGTTCTATTCACTTCGGATGCCTTAGGACTTGGAATCCATCAAATGTTAGTTGTCTTCTTTGAGTTTTGACTCTTCTCCTTCCTAGATGGTTGATGGTGCTCGTATTGAGAAGAATGACTTGAACATGGTTGCAAGATATTGGTTTGGCATCATGACAAGCAGTCTAATGCCGTCATAGAATAAGTCTATCCCTCGTCATAACAAAGTTGTTTTTGTAAGTATCATTATTGAAAAAGAGCACATACATGTGGGTTCTATCATTACTAATGAGATTTTGAATACATCGAGGAAGGAGCAGATATCGCTCCCATTTCCATTACATATTATGCTGATATGTGAGAGGGTAGGAGTCCCTTTCCCAGCATCTATCAACGTGAGGGTCACACATATTTCATTAGTGACATCAGACATATTAAGGCAGAGTATTTGAAGGATGATGCAGCTAAGAGGAAGCTTTAACCACAAACTCAACTCCTGTAGTTAACTTTACTACTCTAGCAGCTGAGGCTAGCACACCTACTCTTTCTGAGGTATGTATTTCTACACCTTCCTCAAATGTTGCCCTTACAGTTTCTATGTCTACTACTACTACTTCTACTATTATTGTGAGACCTCCCCCTTCTCCTATTACTCGTCCCCCTTTGACCCATGTCATGATATATTAGATGGGCAGCCTTACCCGATCAGTAGGTGTTTGAGCTGCTCCAGTTGAGACAGATATGCCCAAGCTCATTAACCTAGCATTAAGAAGGCCTTGGCTAATTTGGTAGAGAGAATGGTCAAGTGTGAGGGGATGATTGAGAGTAACAGTGTGAGGTTAGATGATCTCACAGCCATATTTGAGGCTTGGAAAAAGGACAAGGGTAGCTTTGGTGCACTAGACACTATGGGGGATGACCTCTCTAGCCTGTGAGCGAAGGTGGTCCACTTGTTGTTGATGGATATTTCCATTCTTTGGGGTGATGTTTCCCTTCCATATTCACTTGCTCCCATGCCCAAGATGCCGAGTATTGTTCCTCCTTCTAGTGAGAAACTTGACAATTTTGTGAATGAGGATTCTATATATAATGATGAGAGTGAGAGGGTGTAGGAGGAGTTAGTAGAGGAGACTAGTGAAAAGGAGTTGCGGGATGAAGAGCATATGATTGGTCAGACAAAGACAAAGCTACGGGAGAGCGAGATGGTCATTCTTCAGGAAGCCTAGAGATATCTCTTTGAGAAACATTAGAGGTTGGCCCTAGTGGAGTCAGTCCAAACTCTACCATGCCACCTTCTACTGAGATAGGCATTTATGCCCTAGTTTAGCCTTTCATGTAGCCTCTAGTGATCCTACTGTCGGGAACTGATGCCCCTCTAGAGGCTTCACCACCTAGTACTCCAGACGAGAGTGATCTATAAGCATAGCCTCAGGGGAACCTTTATCGAAGCCTCCTTTTCTTTATCTTGTATTGAAGACACTACATTTTATTTTTTGTAGGGTGAGGGCCTTGTTTCCAATATTCCCCATTTTGATTGTATTTAGTTGTTTTTAGTTTTAAAAATTTGTATGAACTTTATTTATTTTAGAGTGCTCTTTTGGGTTAAAGTTGTCTCTGTATTTCTTTTTTGTTCTCTGTTGACGTTGCAACCTCCCATGAGTTTTAAATTGTGAAATGCTTGAAGTTTTTACTGATAACAATTTGAGGATCAATTAGGTCCAATATTGATGTTTTAAACAATACCCATAATGAGCATATTGTATAGTGTTGGTTTTGCGAGAATGAAATTAATCTGGTTGCACTTTTAAGTGATCTCCTTGGATTATTTGTTGACTAGCTGCGTTTTGATGTAAGCCTTGAAATGAATATCGCCCGTACACTTTTGATCTTTTTGGTATGTGCTAAATGAGTGTATTTATAAGTGTCATGTGTGGTGAGGTCTTACTTTGAAGCAGCGTGTGGAGTCTTAGAATTATTCCTTATTAGTCCAATTATTTTAATCTTGATAAATTCATGGCATGATCTTGGGCAACGATTTAAAGAGGGGACCGAATTATCCATAATCCTTTGTGACTACTTTGTGAGGGTGTGATTCAATTTTGGCACCATTTGAGCTTAACTTTTTTTTTTGACAACCAAAAGAATACCTCATGAACCAAATCCTTTCTGAATCATTGTAATGTTTGAATATCCAACTTAGGCAAAAAACCTAAGTTGGGAGTGTGGAAAGGGAGGAAGAATGGAAGCCACCTAAAGGGCAAAGAAAGATGAAATGAGACTCAACATTGAAAGTGATACAAAAAGAAGGAACCCCGCCTTATAAGAAAATAAATTGATGAAAATGCCTTGGAAAAATGAAAATGAAAAAGAGAAGTTATTGAAATAAAAGAAGATTCCAAATAAAGTGAGTTAAAAGTCGAGGTTTGAGTTCTCAAATGAAAAAGAACGAAAAGAACTTGAGAAGAGGTGATGATGATAGCAAAAATTATTTGAAAAGGCAAATTCACCAATCGAAATTGACCGTACATTAACCCTAAGCTCCATTACAAGCGTAAAATACCCTTTAGATCTTGCCTGAACTAGATTATGCAATAATTGGAAAATATTGGCAAACCTATGGGACAAAGCTTGCATGTGTTTCTCTTTTGAGAGAGTGAGATTTGGATTCATTCCTTATACCTTTGTTGATTTGATTTGTGGGAGCATGGAACTGTACTTGATGTGAGGGCACTTTAATAAATTTGTTAAAAAATATTCTTTCAGTAGAAAAGAAACTAAAGTAAGCTTGATCTTGTTTTAAGACTAGCTAGTCATCATTTGAATTTTTTTTTATCATGATTGAGGGTAACATGTTATTGAGACTAGCATTTCTTTGGCGCATGTTAGCTCTCATTGAATACTGTTATAGACACCCGTATTTAGCTATTTGTACTCTTCATTTACTTGACGACAAGAAAAAGTTTAAGTTGGGGGTGTTGATGAGTGGTATATTTGCACTTATTTAACGTCCATTTAGTTCAAATAATTAGTGTCCTCAATGCCTAATTTTGTCCTATTCTGACAGAATGTTGATGATTTGCAGCTATGAAGGCAATTGGACAAAGGAAGGATGGATGTTTGAAAGAATGACAAAAAATATAGAAAGAAGTGCAAAATAAACATAGTTGATCACCTAACGAGAAGGGCGGATCACCAACTTAGCATGACCTCACCCAAATTGACAATGCATAGCACTTTTATTTATCAAAGATGGTCGGCTGACTCTTGAAGAGATGGCGATGGACCGAATGAGAACGGCGATCTTCATTCACATCACCCAAAGCAACAGTGCGCAAAGCAAATATTGAATGTTTTAAAGGTGAACTAAGTTGGTACTCAATGATTCACCAAATACCTGAAGCCTAGAGCATTATAAAGTGAGCTAAGGAGAGATGAGTGATTCATCGAATAAAGTTGGCAACCCCGACTAATGTGGGTGATTCAATCATGAAATGGATTTTGGGCCAATTTTGAGAAAGCTTAAATAGACAAAATGATAATGATTTTAGAAGTTCAGTTTTGACTTCCGAAAGTTGTCTTTGGAGAAAAGAGTTGAAAGTTTTCAAAACACTTTACCTTTGTAAAATACTTATCTAGCTTTTTGAATTTTACAATTTGGAGTTTGAATTTGATAAATGGAAGTGGAATCCATAGTGGGCTTACTTGTAATTGCTTGATTTAAAGTTACTCATGGCTACATCCATAGAAGGTATACTCTATTTACTTTTTGTGATGGCTGGCTAAAACCCAATATCTAAGGGTGCTCAAATTGGGTTGGATATTGATTTAATAAAGTGTGTATTGTGCTATGCTCTATTTTGTTGTTGTTCATACATGAATTTGGTCTAATTACCATGGGGTTAACTTAAGGGTTAATAATATAAATTTAATTCCTACTTTTGATCTCCGGTTGATGCTTGAAAGAGATTAGTGGGAGTGGGTTATTAGTTCAATATTAGAAATTTAGGTTTGATGTCTATAACTTTCTTGAAATAGAGGTTATGGGTCGGATCTATTTGGCCTAATGTTTAAAGAGATAATAGAGTAAGGTATTGGGTTGTTCATATTGGCATTTAAATGAGACGGAAAAGAGATTATATGCATAGATGAGTTTAGATCGAAAGATGATTAGTATCAATGAAGATAACTTAACCTATTCATGAATGTTCGTCACTATTGAGCAGCATAATTACTAGTATGTGATATGGATTTCCAATCCCTGCACCCCTAGAGTTGCTTGTTAACTCTTGACTTCATTGATTTTTTAGTCTAACTGTGATAATTGACAACAAAAGCCTTATATATACGTTGGTGGTATCATCCACCCAATTGTTCTTACTATCCCAAATGAGCTAATTTAAAGTCCAAATTTCATTATAAAAAATTGTCCCTGATATACCTTTCCCTGTGGGATTCTACCGTGACTCTCATTTAGGTGATTTGAGCATTATGACTTGTCTTATCCCATCAAAACATACTTGGTGAATCACGGAGTTGGAGATGACTCTGCCTTTCATACCTGAGTGAAATTAAATTATATATTGTCATCTTCGGCGAGCTTGCCACAGTTCACCTAATCTGTTAGATGAATTGCCTTCGAGTCGACGAGCCTCAATATATGTATTTAACTAATCTTCACCCGATCTATGTTTGGAAATGTTGTACTTTACAGGAATTGGGTAGAGCAAAAGGAAAGAGTTTTGTTTCCTCTAACTCAAAGAGAGAATCCCTTCCTCCTACCCCTTTGAAAAATAATAAAGGGATCACTATCAATAAGCCCTCTGATATTCCTCAGCAAAAATCCATTCCACGCTCCTCTACGTGTGTGGGTGAGCAGCCAAATAAAGTAATCACTAAAAAGATGATGTACATAAGGACAAATTGACCTTGAATCTGACCTAAAATGTGAATGCCTCTAGAGTTCTCCCCATCATAGCTCCAAGATCCCTCAATAGGCTCAAAGCGGTAGGAGAATGAACGATTCTTTAGAAGAGTCAACTTTCAACTAAAGGAGTGATGAGAGACCACCTCTCTACCTTGGAGACAATTAAATTACATGGGTTTGAGCACTTTCCAAGACCTCGACATCTATATGTCCCAACCCGGGTGATAGAATTTTACATGGCCTATGCAAAAGTCTTGAAAAATAAAATAAAGGGCACAGTTTGAAAACATTTAAAAGAGGTTGAAGTTTGTGGAAAGAAATTTCAGTGTCATGTCGAGGCAATAAATGATCTCCTAGGCACCAAAGGTAGCTGATTCGTCTTATACCAGCTTCGGATGAAGCAAAGTTTGGATGCAATCAATGGGTGGATGGGACCACTCATTTCTGATATACTCCTATGTTGATGGATGATGGAGCTAAATTGAGAAAAGGGATATGAACATCACCTCTCGATATTGGTTCGGATCCTTATCAACAATCTTATGTTGTCCCATATTGAGTCTATTCTCAAGCATCTGAAGGCTGTGTTGGTGGGAAACATCATTGATTAGTGCGAGATCTATGTTGGTGCGATCATCTACGAGGAGATGCTGATGAGAGCTCATTAGGAATAGACCTTTCTCCCATTTATAGTTTGGATTACACAACTGTGTGAGACTATAAAAGTGCCTTACTAGGAAAGGACAGATGTCCAAATCACCTCCTCCTCTTCCAATGACATCTTTCCAAAAGTTCCATAAGGCTTTAAGGGAGGGATCATCTCTCCGAACCAATTGGCGACTCGCTGAGTCCTTAGGCCAGCACGACCCAGCTCACCCTTTATCCTTTTTGGGCAAATTTTTGGCCTCTTATGTAATAAATTCCTAAAACTATATATAGCTAGTTTGGGTCCTCTTTTAGGTAGACTATTTTGAAGATTGATATTTTGAAAATCTTGTATGAGTGTTGAGAGCTTGGTACATGGTTGGGTTTATTATTTCTTAGAAACGTTGGTTGCATGGTGAATTCAATCCCATCGAGGTCTCCATAAGAATTTTGGATCCATATCACTTACGATGGTTTGAGGAATTCCATGCAATTTAACAACATTTTCAACAACAAACAATGCCACATTGGAAGCATCATCACATTTATGACATAGAATCAAATGAGTCATCTCTGAATATCCATCATCAACAACAAAAATGATATTTCTACCTCCTTTTGTACTTGGCAAACCCAAAACAAAATCCATTGAAATATGAAGCCAAGGTCTTTGAGGGGTGGAGAGTGGAGTGTATAAACCATGGGGAAGGATGCGTGAATTGGCACTCCGACATTCAATACATTGGCCAGAAATTCGAGCAATATCTTTGTGCATCTTAGGCCAATAGAAGTGTTAATCGAGAATTCCCCTTGTTTTATCAACACCAAAATGACCCATTAGTCCCCCACTGTGTGCCTCCCTCACAAATAGTTCTCTCCAAGAGCTCATAGAGACACATAGTCACCTTTCTTTGAACAAGAAACCATCAAATTTAGAATATGGAGTAGAATATCTATTCCTAAGCCACCTTTCCCTCTTTCATTCCTCATAATCTTGGAAGATTTGATCAAACATGGGATTCTTGGGATACATTGTCTTCAAACATTCAAAGACAAGCAATTTAGAAGACAATGTATTCAAATCCACCACATATTCCTTCCCCTTTTTGTATTGAATTAGATAAGGGAAAGTTTCAAGGAATTAAATCGATTTGGCTTGCATTTTGTTCAACTTTCTGTGGGCTCGAATATGCTTTAGAGACTCATGGTCGGTCCAAATGACAAATTCTTTGGGCCATAAGTAGTGTTGCTAATTACCCAATGCTCTTATGAAAGCATACAATTCAAGATCATAAGTGAAATAGATTAAGTTACGCCTTTAAGCTTTTCACTAAAATAAGCAATGGGTTTTGGTCTTGCATGATGACGGCTCCAATGCCTACTTTACTAGAATCACATTTAACTTCAAATATTTTTTCAAAATCGGCTATTGGCAACAAATTAGTAGAGCTAAGCATTGATTTTAAGGCCTCAAAAGCATTGGTTTGCTCTTCCCCCCACTTAAAAGGTTTACCCTTTTGGATTACCTCAGTCAAGGGAGACACATGGTAGTTAATCCTTTGATAAACCACCTATAAAAACTAGCAAATCCATGAAAGCTCCTAACATGGCTTATGGACTTTAAATTGGCAAATTCTTAATAGCGTCTAAATTAGACTCATCAACCTCAACTCCCCTTGAAATCACAACAAAACCCAAGTAAACAACTTCATCGACATAAAATGAATGCTTTTGAAGATTAGCATTAAGTTTTTCCTACCTAAGCACATCAAACACACATCTCAAATGATCTATATGCA
This sequence comes from Solanum paucissectum, assembly GCA_029582445.1. Classification (NCBI taxonomy): domain Eukaryota; kingdom Viridiplantae; phylum Streptophyta; class Magnoliopsida; order Solanales; family Solanaceae; genus Solanum; species Solanum paucissectum. The sequence continues at coordinate 13,272 of JAJONZ010035890.1, read as the reverse complement.
CATGCATGGTATTACTATAAATCAAGATATCATCAAAATAAACAACCACAAACTTCCCTACGAAGGGCTTCATCACATGATTCATGAGACTGATAAAAGTACTAGGAGCATTAATGAGACCGAAAGGTATCACCAACCATTCATATAGACAAAACTTGGTGTTGAATGTGGTTTTCCATTAATCACCGAGGTTAATCCGGATTTGATGATAACCACTCCTAAGATTAATATTTGAAAACACACAAGAACCATTGAGTTTATCAAGCATATCATCTAACCTAGGGATAAAATGATGATACATTACCATCATCTTGTTGATAGACCGACAATCAACACATATGCCCCATGTTCCATCTTTCTGTGGAACCAATAGAACCGAAACGGCGCACGGACTCATACTTTCTCTCACATAGACCTTATTGAGGAGTTCCTCTACTTGCGTTTGCAGCTCATTGGTGTCCTTTGGATCTCTTCGATAAGCAGGTTTGTTTGGCAATTATGAGCATATCACGAAATAAATTTGGTGCTCAATCCTCGAAGATGGAGTAATCCACTTGGGAGTTCCTCTGGGAAGACATCCTCATAATCCTGAAAAATAAGGGAAACAGAATGGGGGAGAGAAGAATGAGATTGGTTAGTTTGCAACACATGATCCCTATTTGTGTGATAACCATCAAAGAACTGTTGGCCTCTACTTCCTCCCTTATCTCTTTGTACTTAGCCAACAACACTTGGGACTTTCCCCTTAACTTCCTTCTTTCTTCTTCTTCATTTCCCTCGACCTCCACATGTTCCTCATCACCCTTCATTTTCTCCCTCAACTCACTAATATTTTGATACAGTTCATTGACTTGAGAGGGTGACATAGGATGAAGGACATATTTATGATCATCTAACAGAAGTGAATATTTATTGGTTCTCCCCTTATGTTTGGTTGAACAATCATATTGCCAAGGTCTTCCGAGTTGCACATGACAAGCTTGCATTGGCACCACATCACATATAATCTCATCTTGGTACTTCCAAATTTTGAACTTGATCAACTCTTGTCTATGAACCCTCAATTCTCCACACTCACTCAACCATTGAAGCTTGTAAGGTGTACCATGCTTAGTGGTAGGAAGTTTCAAGAAATCCACTAAAGAGTTACTAGCAACATTTGCACAACTTCCACTATCAATGATCAAGGAACACACATGATCTTTTATGAGGCACTTAGAGTGGAAAAGATTATATCTTTACTTGGATCATCCATGGCTTTGCTAATCATCACTCGCCTAACCACATACATTGGTACGGTAAAGTCTCCTTCTTGAGGCCATGCTTTTTCAATTGGGCCTTTCATCATCAAACCATTAGGAACAACGACAACTTTTCCCTCACATGGGTCTTGTTCCTCATCTTCATCACCTTCAAATTCATCCTCTTCTTGAGTTTCTTCTTCATAAACCTTTTCTTGATCTACCCCTTGACAAAGATACAATTCCCCTCCTTGAACTAGCACATTCAACCGATTGGGACATTCACGCATCATATGACCCCATCCTCTACACTTGTGACATTGAATGCCTTATGGAAATTTGGTTGGGTGCTTATTACCTCCCTCTCTTGGTGGGTACTTTTTAGTGTTTACTTGAAACAGTTTCTTCTCATAAGGATTCTTGAGATCCTTATTCTTATTCTAACTTGAAGATGTTTGAGCTCCTCCCTTGTTCTTACTCCAAGAATTCAAAGATGTAATACCCCTGTACTTAGGTACTTTCTCCTCATTGAGTTCCCGCTCTACCTCATTAGCCACTTCGAAGATGTCATTCAAGATATCAAACTTATGAATAGTCATCTTGGAAGCAATATCTTTGTTCAACCTTACCTTGAAGAGAATAATGACATGATCTTCATTCTCGGTGTATTCTAGCTTCAAGATCAAAATTTTGAACTAATTATAGTAAGCCGCAACACCTTTGCTTCCTTTCCTTAAGTTGTTCAACTTATAAAGTAACTCTTGGTGATACCTTTCTGGCACATACTTGACTCTCATAACGGCTTGAAATCCGGTCCATGGTGAAGGGTGTCCATCTTGAAGTACTATATGCTACCTTTTCATGTATTCCCACCACTTAATACGAAACCTATCAAATTGAGCAATGATAATTAACTCTTTTTGACCTCGATCAAATCATTGACTTGGAAGATCCTTTCACAAAGAGACTCCCATTCTAGATAAGCATCGACATTACATTCCTCTTTGAATGGTGGGAGACTAGTCTTGATAGAGTTGATCCTAACTCTTGGCCTCCATTTCCACCTTGTTCCCCATAATAGTTTCCTCGGCCCTCATCCACTTGGTGTTTGTTGTAGTAAGCTCTTTGGACTTCCCTTGGTATTGGTTACCATGATCTTCTCTCAATTCTCAACCATACTCTTGAGTGGTATAGGCTTCCCTTGGTTCTCAACCTTGAGGTTGGTTCCCATATTGTCTTTTCCCATGTGACATCGGAACAAATCTACCTCCTCGCCCTCTATGTCCCATTTGACCTCTCAGTCTATTCCTTTGTGATTCATTCCATGGCGCTTCTTTACCTTCACCTTCATATCCCTCTTGGCACTCATCATCCGTCACCTCTATTACAGGGATTTGTTGGGTTTGTGACATTTGGTAGTGTGGATTTTTGGTCAGTGGTGCTTGGTAAGGTCAGTTTTGGTTTGGTGGAGCTTCTTGATTGAGTGGGGATTGGGATGGTCGATTGGTATTTTGGACATTCAAACCGAAATGGATTCTTGTTGGGTTTAACGCTTGATGGAAGGCTCCGAGTATGATAGTAGGAGAAATAGTGTGGGTGTGCCCACTTGTGGAAGCACGAAAAGTAACTTGTGGGGTGGAATTAGTAAAGTTAATTTGGTCCTCCACATTGTTCATTCTATCATCCATCTTTGACACACTGCCTTTCATGGTTGCCATTTGTCCTTCCATGTTCTCCATCCTCTAACCCATTATATATTTTAAAGTAACCCCTTCCGTAGGTGGTTGGGTTTCACTTCCAGTTTCCATGGTACCTAGCAATAAGAAAACTCAACAAAAATAATAAACAACGTTAGAGTTAGTAAAATGAACTCACAATCACTCATGTTTACACGCCTTTGATTTCTTCTCAAATTGGCTCGGCTAAGGGTGAAGATTGCTTATACTCGATTGATCACAAAGTGTCAAGTTCTAGTCTTGGCTAGAATGGATTCTTGTTTCAAGAAAGTCGGACGACTCGCCTAAAGTAAAAAAGACTTGAGCTAAAAAGTTACCTACAAAGTAAAACGAATAAAAGCACGAAAACAATTGGAACTGGCAAAGAAGAGAATTCAAGAACTAATAATCAGCAAGTAGACTAATTAAGAGATTAAATGTCACGACCCAGGGGTACCTCCTAGATTTAACATGTCGTATAGGACCCCAAGAGACCCCATAAAGGCCTCTTAGCATTCATAACATAATAAATAGAACAAGGAAGTAAACGTAACATTTAGAGTCAAATAGTTTTATAAAAGAAAAGCGGAAGTCTAAAACACTTGTCTCAATAGCTATCTATAACAATCGAATGAAACTTTTCCTAGTTCATACATCATGTCCAAAACTAGAAATATAAGAAAAGAAACTAAGAACAATAAGAATCCATTATTGAACCATGGGGACTCACCAAAGCTCAGAAACCTCGTAATCAACCACTAACAACGAAACTGAGAAACCTGACTGTCGGACCCTACATTTGGGGAAATGAAGGAAAGAGTATGCGTTAGTACAAAAGAATGTACCAAGTATGATAGCTATGCATAAAACATTTAAATCATGCTAAAAGAGGAGATTTCATGACATGCGATTGACAAAGCTAAAACATGATATAAAAGAGTTAGAAAACATAAGTCATAAAAGATGGTCAATGTAATTTAACATCATTTGAACACATGTGCGATACTTCTTGAAGTAACCTTATGTGAGACCCCATGGTTCTTTCACATAATATGTGTATCAATGCATGAGTGTATGAGGCTTATTTGACTTGGTGTATCATTTCAGGAGAATAAGGTTGCAAAGGGGAGGTAAAAAATTCAATGAATTATATTAATGTTATGGCTCAAGGATGCCCTTAAACAAGTTCGAGTTAAAGAATGTCTCTTCTAACACCCCGCCCGTTCGGAAGGTTCAAATTATCCAGTACCTTTGGGGTAGGACAAAGAGTGTCTTATATGCTAAGAAGGATATTTTATAAGGTGATATACTCGCCCAATGATCGTAAGTTAAGTTTTGAATTCTAGCAAGTTGGGAAATAGAAAGTCGGCAAAAGTAGAGTAAGTTCTTTGATAAACTTTCTGAAATTTAGGTTAAATGTCTCAAAGCTTTTCTTTCAATCTATAAAGCTTTAGAATAACCCCAATATACCAAATCGATGGTCTACAATTCTACTTTCCAACTCACTAAATCATTTTTCCATACTATTTTAGAATTGAGAGATATTCAGATTTTAGTGAGACTGCACAAGCAGGCAGGTGAAGGTGGGCCCCTATCCCCTATGTCGGTTTAGCTTTATAAGATATGATCTCCCTTCGTATTATCTCATTAGTTTTACAAACAAATAAGAATAAACTATCCTAAATACTCTCTAATGGTTACCCTATCAACCAAGCAAAGATGTACAAGATTTCAACGTGCTTTCACCCTCGGAAAATTTATAGAGATCTTGTTACTTCTTTCCTCCTTTTTGGTTGTGATTTGAAGGAGTTTTCGTGGTGAAGGAGTATCGTTTTTATGTTGTATTGCTGCTATTTGGAGGTAATCATTCTCACACTTCATTTTTTTGAGTGATTCAAAGTTATAGCTACGCTATATAAGCAAGAACATGAATGAACGGCTGGAAATATCGCATTTGGATAGTTACATGATGTTGGGCTGTTTTGAAGTATTTTATGATGTTGTTGTTGCTGGAATTTTTGGAAATGCTTTGTATGTGTGTGGTTCTTGTGGATATGAGCCTGGAAGAGAAGAAGAATTATAGATGGGTATTTAATTGTAAGATAAATTAGTGTAACGTTGGTTCTATTATACATTGAGTTTGTGGTAATGTCGTTTGGGTTGACTAATGCTCCAGCAGCGTTTATGGACTTGATGAATAGAGCGTTTAGGCAACACCTAGACATGTTTGTGATTGTGTTTATGGATGATATTTTGATATATTGAAGGAGTGAAAATTAGCATGTGGACCATTTGAGAATTGTGTTGCAAGTTCTTAAGGACCAACACCTTTTTGCAAAGTATAGCAAGAGTGAATTTTGGTTAAGGTCTGTAGCTTTCCCTGGTCATACTGTGTCAAGAAAAGGCATTGAGGTAGATCCTAAGAAGACGGATGCGGTCAAGAGTTTGCCTAGACCTCTAACTCCTTCCGACATTAGAAGCTTTTTGGGTTTGACCGGGTACTATAAAAGGTTTATTGAGAGATTTTCCTCCATTGGTTCTCCTTTGATGACTTTGACTCAAAAGAAGGATAAGTTTGTGTGGTCGGAAGCTTGTGAGAAAAGTTTTCAAGAATTTGATGATAGATGTACTTTCGCTCCAATGTTAACCTTACCGGAAGGTTCGGATGGCTTTGTGGTGTATTGTGATGCCTCTAGAGTTGGGTTGGGATGTGTGCTTATGCAAAATGGTAAGGTTATTGCCTATGCTTCAAGGCATCTTAAAGTCAATGAGAAGAATTATCCTACCTATCATCATGAGTTAGCGGTGGTTGTTTTTTCCCTAAAATATGGAGGCATTATTTGTATGGGTCCATTTTGATGTTTTCACAGATCATAAGAGTCTACAATATGCGTTTAGTCAAAAGGACTTGAATCTTTGCCAAATAAGGTGGCTTGAATTATTGAAGGATTATGACATGAGTGTTCTTTATCACCCCGGTAAAGCTAATCTGGTAGTGAATGCTCTTACTCAGTTGTCGATGGGTAGTATGGCTCATATAGAGGATGAAAAGAAAAAGTTGGTTCGTAATGTGCATAGGTTGTCCTGACTAGGTGTTCAACTAGTGGATTCCACTAAGGGTGGTGTCATGGTCCATAATGGTTCCGAGTCGTTCTTTGTGATGGATGCGAAGTACTCCCGATTTCTAATGCACAACTTTCTGTTGTTCTCAATTTTGACACTTAACCACAAATCCTGTAATATCCTTCTTCATTCCATTCCACTAATAGCTAATTTCTTCTTTTTTGAAAATATTTAAAAATAATATGTCGATTTCCAAAACTACTAAATGTAACTCGTATGTTTAAACTACTAAAGGACATGTTTTTTTTCTTGAAATACATACTTTTACAAATTACTAAGGAAACATATATAAAAACTAAGTGAAGCAATAAAAGCCAATTTGGTGGAATAAGTCGCGCCTCACCTAGTGGTTCAGCGATCCGCCCTTTGCTTCTGTCATTGCCATTTTGAATTGGTCATCAGCCTCCCAGGTACTATAACTTTGGGCGATACAACTTGTTGTCGCTGAGTGGTGATGAGTCCACAATTTTAAATCATTTACGGCTATATTTTGATTGAATTAGTGTCCTCAAATGCATATTTTGTCTCAATATTTGATGTAAATCCTTAAGTTTAAGGTATTTGACTTGAGAGACAAAGCATGGACGTTATCGAGTAAAAAGGAACAAAGTGGCTGAAAGAAAGAAGAAAAGACGGCCTGAAGATCGCCTAATCCATTAGGCGATTCGCCGAATAGCCTTAACCTCGCCCAAAGTTCTAGTCTGCTGAGCCCTGAAGGAAAAGATCAAGTCTGCGAGGAAAGGGAGCAGTCGGCGCATCGCCAAAAATTTCTGTTAAGCAGTTCCTTGTCACCCAATGAATCAAAACGCGAAGATGCTGAAGGCAAAAGTTGAAAGGCGATGAACCAGACCAAAGGGCGGATCGCCGAGTGTATCGGCGATCCCGACTAACTGCGCCGAGTGGTCCTTCGCAGCACAAATTTATGAGACCTATAAATACCTATTTAATTCTGTAGCTGAAAAAGCAGAAAGTGAAAAAGAATTATTACTGAGACTTAGAATATTTTCAGTTTTTAGTTCTTAGAGTTTTTGGGAGACATTGTTCTTGAGTTTGAATGTTTTGAAGATTTTCAACTCAGAGAAATCGGAAGTGGGTATCCAAGAGTCTTCATCCTAGATGTGTTTAAAGAAATTTTCTATCGTACCCACTTGATGGAAACACTTGTTGGTATTGATTTCTATCTCATTTTCATGTGTAGCTAAAACCCCAATTCTTGGGGTGTGATTTTGTGAATATGGGTTAAATTTCATGTTGGGTATTGCTTATTGTTAGTCTATTTGGTGTTTAAATGTTATTTTGTTTAGTAGTTATGTTTGAATTTAATGGGATTGTAGTTGCAAATACAATTTCGTCTTAGTGTTTTTGGCTTGCTCGAGAGAGAGGTTATAAAACTAAGACTACTAAATCGATAGACGGTGGTTATTGGGTCATCATGGGTTTAGCTCGAGAGAGTGAATCCTAGACCTTTTCCCACGCATTCAGCTCGAGAGAGTGAATGGGCTAAGGCGGAGGTTGTGCTTAAATGGTGCAACTCAATGTTCGAGTGAAACCGAGTTGATTCGGTGTAAGTTGCTCTAGGGTGAATTTACCCCACTACAGTCTAGCCTAGTTACACATATTCAGTGATTGACTATCAATATCATTTACCCAATAGTATATTTTATCCCATATTCCTATCACATCCCAAGAATCCCGTCTCCTTTTCTCGCATCTTTATATTCTTGTTGTTTTTCTTCACTAGCTTAATATAAACCCCCCACCCCCTCCGTTGATAATTGACACTTGTGTCAATCCCTTAATTTATTATGTTTTTACTGGTTAATGTTTTTAGCTATGGTTAACTTTAGCATATTTGCGCTTAACTCTTAATTCTCATAAACCGCTCCCTTGGGACTCGACCCCAACCCTTGGTAGGGTTATATTACTATTGTACCATCGTAGATACTTGAATTGGAAGTTGTGTCTTGATTACGCAAATATCAAAATGGCGCTGCTGCCGGGGAGGGGTGTTATTTGAGAATTTTGAGTGGAGTGGAATATGTCTTTTGTTAGTCGTAGTTCACTTAATTTTTAGTTTTGTTTTGTTTTTTTGTGTGATTATTTCATGAAGTATGAGTGTGAACGGCAGCAATGGCAGCCAAGTAGGCCATCAAGACGACATCGGAAACCATTACGATGTAAATGAGCCTCATGCGAATGACCCCCATCTCATGGGAGCTATTGGTGCAATTAGCTCGACCCCAGCCGAAGAGAATGTTGTATTCCACATCATGGGTACTATGTTGCAAGTCTTTCAACTAAAGGGGTTTTTCAGTTGATTGCCTCATGAAGACCCTCATGAGCACATTTGAAATTTAGTGGATGTGTGCGGACCATTCTCCTTTAAGAATATATCCCAAGAGTTGGTTCATTTATGGTTATTCCCATTATTTTTTATGGGAGAAGCATGCAAGCGGCTAGCTGAATTGCCATGCGACTCAATCACAACGTGGGAGGAGTTGGTCACCACATTTAATGTGCGATATTTTCCTCCTTCGAAGATGATGATTCTTCGGGATAGTATCCAAAGCTTTAAGCGTTTGGAGGGCGAGCCAATTCATGAGACTTGGTTGCGGTTCAAAAAGTTGGTGCTGCAATGCCCAACCCATGGCTTGCCTGATAACGTGTTGCTGCAGTATTTTTACCAGAGTCTAGATTAGGTACATAAGAGTGTTGCAGACTAACTCTCTCCGGGAGGTTTGATGCAGCAACCTTATGTGATAGCTGCTCAACTTTTAGATGGCATTACTACCATAAACAGGGCATGCTACACCCGTAAAGACCAGGTGTCCCTTCTCACATTCAAGCTAACTAAGTAGCAGATGGAGAATGACCATGAGAGAGACCAAAACATGACAAAAATCATGACGCAACTTGATATTTTATCTAAAAATGTAATGGGGGCTGGTGCCCGTGGAGTCAATGCCGTGGGGGTAATGTGCAAATCCTAAGAGGCAAAGTTTGAAGCTTTGTATAATGAAGAGCTAAATTTTCTAGCCAACCAAGGCGGTTGATATCGTTTAAACTACCCTAGGTAGGGTGGTAACCAAGGTTGGGCAAGAGAGGATGGTTGGAAGGATCACAACAGAGAATAGAGGGACCGAAATCCTAACTAGAAGGATGGGGAGAAGGACATATATGTGCCTCCCCATTAGCACCTAAAGCCAAAGGATTCAGAAGCTGGTAGGTCTGAGGATATGCTCTCTCGTATCCTTAATAAAGTTGAAGGGTCAGACAAGATTTTAAAAAAAATGAAAGAAGATATGTCTACCCTTAGCCAGACCGTCACCTCCCATTCAGTGTTGATCAATCAGTTGGAGACCCAAATGGGTCATATATCATCTCATCTCAATCCGAGACAGCAGGTTTTGTTTCCTAGTGATACTATGGCTAACCCAAAGAATGAGGTTTGAAGGTGTACTTGTGTCGTGCCACGACGTTAACTAAGGCAATGTTTGGGAGGCAACCCTAAACCCTTTTATTGTTTTTTGTTTCTTTGTAAAATAATGGTGTGTTGGTTGTGCAGGATGAAGTATGGGAAGTGTTAGAAAAGAGGAGACTGGCAATCAAAACACCTAAGTCGGCGTATCGCCGAAGAGGCTGGCGACCCCGACTCAGACCGCCGTTGGACTAAAGACAACTTTGAGGGAGAGTATATAAAACTCAGCGGGTCCACAAATTTTTGGCGAGTCGCCGACCTGGTCAGTGATTCCAATTCTTACCGCCATTCGGACTCTTAAATTGACTAGGGGTTCTATATAACTCGGCGAAGTAAGTGATTATTCGGCGTGACGCCGAATGGATCAGCGATAACGACTAATGTCGCTGAATAGGCAAGAACTTGACGGTTTTTGAAGATAAAGGTTTAAATTCTCAAACTCTTTCACTTTTATGCATTTTCATTCTTCCAATCTCACACCTGCACATTATTCCTTATATTTTTGCATTCTCAATGTGTGTTAGTTCTCGATTTGTGCTCAGAACTTGGATTACATTGTTGCCTAGCGATTCAATCCCAATTTAGTCAGCATAAAAGGTTGGTTTCCGAACCTTGAGCTATTTTTATCGATTTCGTAGTAAAGTGCAATAATCTTATTGTGTTTTTGTGTGCTGGACCTCTTTGACAAAATCAGTAGGTTTGAATTTCTGAGTTAATTCGATATTCGGCCCGTAATGTTTTGATTGTCGAAGTCCCACAAGTTCATTCTTAAAATGAAGTATGTTTTCTGGGTATTATGCTTTGGTGTTATCGGTCTGGGCTTAATTTAACTAGTGCATGCTTTGATGTTGTTTTAGAGGAATGCAAGGTTGAATTCGAGAAGTTGGGTTGAAAATAGGCACGTTGGGCCCTTTGGCTAGCTCGGTCAAGCTCGCCGAACAACTCAGCGGTTCGCCTAATGTCCCCATCTCGCCTTTAATTTCTTGCTAAGTGTGTTGTTGGAGTCGGTAACTTTCAGCGAGAAGCCTGAGGTCACCGAACGAACTCTGCGACTCACCGAAAGTCTTATTTCTCACCCTTGTCTGCTCCTTTGTATCCCTTTGCACTATAACTTTCAGCTAACTAACCATTCATTACCGAAATGACGTCGGCGATTTGCTTACCTAGTCGGTGAGTTTGCCTACAACTGATTTTCTGTGCATCTATAGAATGTTTTTCTAACCTTGTCTCGAAGTTGCAGACATGGCCAAACCTAAGGTTATAGATAAAAACAGGCCACCCCGAACAAAGGGAAAGAGAATTGTCACAAATGTAGAGGCAGCTGCATCCCAAGGCAAAGCTACCAAACCTCCCACATCTGGTGGGAAGGAATATAAAGGAAAGGGCAAGGAATCTTGGGGAATCTATGCATCTTCTTGTCGGAAGCCCATTTCAACTATTATATGAAACCCTAATGTTCCTTCATGGGCCCGGGGGTTCTATGCAGCTGTGCAACCCTTTTGGGTAAATTCGCAAGTGGCCACTCCTTGTAGGCGTCTGATGTTTTGCATAATCAATGACACAACTTCAAGTACGAGTGTCTACGATTGTGAAATAGTATAGTAACCCAACAATGGGTTGGGGTTGTGTCCCAAGGGAGCGGTTTTGAGAATTAATAGAAAAACAAAACTTGTTCTAACTAGTCGTAGTTAAAGACATTAATGATTAAAATATTATAAATTAAAGGGGGACACAAGAGTGTCAATTAACAATGGGGGTTTTGTCACTAGTATGTAAAAATAACAAAGTTAACAAAGAAACATAAGCAATGAGAGGGGGAGTCTTGCGATGCGACCAGAATACGGGTTAATCTAAATTATTGGGTACATGCTTTCGATAGAAAATTTATAGAGTAATAGTGAATAAGCTAAGCTTTATGTGGGAATAAGGTCTCTCTCAAGCAACTTACCCCGTTTCAAATGGGTTCCTCTCGGACACCCACTTGCCGCATAAAGACCAGCCTATGCCTTACCCCACTCACTCTCTCAAGCCGAGTGTTAGGATATGGGACTAGGGTTCACTATCTCGAGCTGAACCTCATGTCGACCCATTCCTTAGGCCATCAATCTAGTAGTCTTGGTTTTGCGATTTCTCTCTCGAGCAAGACGAAAACACATAAATAAACTTGTATTTGCAACTACAAATTTGTTAAATTCATCCACAACTACTAGAAGAAATCACCATTAAACTACATCTAATCTATTAGCAAGCAAGACCCAACAACAATCTTAACCCATATTCACTAAATCACACCCCAAGAATTGGGATTTTTAGCCACACATCAAGAGATAAAAAATTATACCTAAATGAGCTTGCATTCAAATGGGTATGAATATTTAAGTCTTGTTACAGAACAAGAATAAAGAATCCAAGAGACCCACGTGATATAACGTGAGTTTACGGTATTTATAAGACATTTCACTTACAAGTTGTGTGTGTCTAGGACCTTTTTGTATTGGTTTTTATGTGTTTCTGTCTTATTTTGCAAGAAAGATGTTCAGGAGCGGAAGTAAAGAGACAGTTGAAAGAAATGCAAAAAAGGGCATCTACGGAGGTGATCTACGGACCATAGGTCCATTGACGCGGCGTAGATGGTGGTCGTATATCAGCAGGCAGGCATGGAAGGCAAATCAAGGAAATCTGACTAAGTGTGGAACCACGGTGACCATTGACGGTCCGTAGATTGATCTACAGACCGTACTGTTGATCCGTAGATTGATACTGCAAGGATTCCAGTACCTGATTTTTGAAGATTACAAGTATAGAGCTACGGAAAGGGATTGACGGACCGTAGATCAATCTACGGTTCGTACTGCAGTTCCGTCGTTTGTTTCAGAGAAGCTAATTTTTGGAAGCTGAAATATTTTCTAAGTCCTGGCTGACGGAAGGGACTCACAGACCGTAGATCCATTGATGGTCCGTGAGTTAGTCTCGTGGAATGAAGACGCGTGCCTGAACAAACTTTCCTTATTTTGTTTCCCTTTTTATTTTGGATTTGTTTTCTATAAATAGGGCATATAAACCTCGTTTTTGGGGGTTGGATTTTATTACTTTTATTCTAGTTCTTGACATTGGGAGATTAACTTGCAACTTGAGCAATTATTAATTTCTTAAGATCGTTTTGAAGATTTTGGGGTTGCAATTCAAGTTGAATTTTTGGGTTTATTATTCTTCTTACGTAAGTTCATAATTCTTTCATTTAAAACAATTAATTGTGTTCATATGATTATGGGTAACTAAACACCACAACTAGGGTTGTGGGAACCATGAGCGATTAACAAAGTATGAATAGTAAATAAGCAATTCTTGACTAGTATTTTGCATGCATTGATAATTCTTTCGTTTAAAAGTCTTTTTAACGGTGGCTAACGTTAGAACTTGCCTTGTTGCTACTTGCCGGACCAAGGAGGTAATCAACAAGAAAAGAATTATCAAAATAGATTTAGTGTGATACTATCGAATAGGCTTAGTATCGATTGGTGCGAAGTAATAACTAAGCCAAACATCGATGTGATGTCTAATATGAGGTAAGGTAAGGGTTAGTAAATTATACACACGTAGCCGGACCAAGGTGCGGGGTGAAATTCTCTAGATGCCGGACCAAGGATTTAGAGATACCTAACTTATCACTTTGCATGTAGTACACTAGGAAAGGATTGCTATTACTAGGATTACT